>JAAGKR010004927.1:0-13276 GCA_011419295.1 Clarias macrocephalus
AGAGGAAGCTGTCTGAAAGGGATGTCCGGGTGCTAACCCAGATTGTATCCAAAAATCACAAAACCACAGCTACCCAACTCACTGCAGAATTAAATGTGGATGCAAGAGGAAGCTGTCTGAAAGGGATGTCCGGGTGCTAACCCAGATTGTATCCAAAAATCACAAAACCACAGCTACCCAACTCACTGCAGAATTAAATGTGGATGCAAGAGGAAGCTGTCTGAAAGGGATGTCCGGGTGCTAACCCAGATTGTATCCAAAAATCACAAAACCACAGCTACCCAACTCACTGCAGAATTAAATGTGGATGCAAGAGGAAGCTGTCTGAAAGGGATGTCCGGGTGCTAACCCAGATTGTATCCAAAAATCACAAAACCACAGCTACCCAACTCACTGCAGAATTAAATGTGGATGCAAGAGGAAGCTGTCTGAAAGGGATGTCCGGGTGCTAACCCAGATTGTATCCAAAAATCACAAAACCACAGCTACCCAACTCACTGCAGAATTAAATGTGGATGCAAGAGGAAGCTGTCTGAAAGGGATGTCCGGGTGCTAACCCAGATTGTATCCAAAAATCACAAAACCACAGCTACCCAACTCACTGCAGAATTAAATGTGGATGCAAGAGGAAGCTGTCTGAAAGGGATGTCCGGGTGCTAACCCAGATTGTATCCAAAAATCACAAAACCACAGCTACCCAACTCACTGCAGAATTAAATGTGGATGCAAGAGGAAGCTGTCTGAAAGGGATGTCCGGGTGCTAACCCAGATTGTATCCAAAAATCACAAAACCACAGCTACCCAACTCACTGCAGAATTAAATGTGGATGCAAGAGGAAGCTGTCTGAAAGGGATGTCCGGGTGCTAACCCAGATTGTATCCAAAAATCACAAAACCACAGCTACCCAACTCACTGCAGAATTAAATGTGCACCTCATCTCTCCTGTTTCCACCAAAACTGTTCATCGGGAGCTCCACAGGGTCAATGTACATGGCCAGGCTACTATAGCCAAACCTTTGGTCACTTGTGTCAATGCCTAAGCACTGTTTTAGTGCTGCCAGCAGCGAAAATCTTGGTTGTGGAGAAGCACCAAAGAAGTGTAGAGACCGTTGCATGTGGGTAGATCAGTGATGGTTTGGGCTGCAATATCATGGCATTCCTTAGGCCCAATTCTTGTGCTAGATGGGCGCGTCACTGCCAAGGACTACCGAACCATTCTGGAGGACCATGTGAACCCAATAGTTCAAACATTGTATCCTGAAGGCGTTGCCGTGTATCAGGATGATAATGCAGCAATACACACAGCAAGACTGGTGACAGAGTGGTTTAAAAGTTGGGCATCTCCCATGGCCTGCACAGTCACCATATCTAACTATTATTGAGCCACTTTGGGGTGTTTTGGAGGAGCGAGTCAGGAAATTTTCCTCCACAGCATTACATACAGACCTGGCCACCTGGCCTCAAAATCCCTCTGGCTACTATGCAGGACTTGTACCTGAAATTCCCAAGATGAATCGATGCTGTATTGGCCGCAAAAGGAGGCGCTACACCATACTAATGAGTTATTATTGTCTAAAACCAGCTGTTTCAGTTTCATTGTCCAACCCCTGTAGTATTTGCCCCCGTCTGGGTTTTAAAATGTTTTTTTTTTTTTTTTAATGGGTCACACTTAAATGATTCAAATGACATGATCACAACTGAGCCAATGGTTTTTCTCTCTCTCGTGCTGTGGAATTGTGGGTAATAGTCTCCCATGCTCGATCTGTGCGCCACTTGTATAGTTAACATGGGAGGAGGTCATTCCTCCTCTCGCCTTACTTTAGCTTTGCGCACACGTGCACAGCTCGTGCGTGCACAAACACACACACGCACATATTTTTAAAATAATTTACATTTTTAGGAGCTGGGAAAAAAGCTGTCCAAACCTACTTGTGGAATAATCTGGGGCTGCTTTGCCGCTTCAGGCTCCTGACGACTTGCCATAATTAATGGAATCATGAATTCTGCGTCCTACCAGTTGCTTAAGCGCACTTGAGATATATCCAGCAGGACGATGATCCAAAACATGCCAGCCATTTCACCACTGAATGGTTTAAAAAAATTGTGAAAGACTCATTGGAAACGCTTGATTGCAGTTGTTGTCGCCAAAGGTGGCACAACCAGTTATTAGGTTTAGGGGCAATTACTCACATAGTGCCTGGCAGGTTTGGACAGCTTTTATGCCGTAAATAAAATTATCATTTAAAAACTACATTATATTTACTGGGGTTATCTTTGTGTAATATTGTGGTGTCCGGAATCTCGACATTAGCGGCAGAGCCGAAGGGTGGTGTAGATTTTGGGGTGGGGCCTTCATGGATCAGATTTGGTTGTGCAGTCCTTTATTTACAAGAAATTTTATCTCGAGTCCCGGTTTGATTTGAACGGCCCTTGTAAATTGCTCGATAAAATATAATGTAAACTTACCCAAACATACTGTATGAGAAGAGTGACAAGGTGTAAGGTGACATTTCTATAGATGTTCGAAAGTCCTGTTGGAGCAAGATGTTCACCTGGCATCAGTGAGAAATGAATCCTCAAAAATGTCCTGATCTGCACAAAGAGGATGGAATTTTTCCCAGATCTGCACCCATTGTCTGTTTCAGCCAACATGTTTTTCATTAGAGCGTCTCTTGAAGCACACGTGTAGCTAATTACATAGCAGTGATATAACAGTGACTTGCGGTGATGTGGACCTACCAGGAAGTCTATGATTCAGTTGTTTGTGTTTGGCTTGACTGAAGAGGACAAAGTGTCCTTTTGATTGAATATGTGTGTCCATACGTTTTTTTCCAAGTATGAAAAGGATGTAATATCGCAGGCCATCTTTGTTTCTTAGGGTTTACTCGTCAGCTGTTTTGGGAACTCTGTATATGTAGGGAATTGTTTTTTCATGCGAGTATTGAGTAGGTCCATCTGTTTAATTAATTAAAAAAAAAATTGTGGTTAATTTACTTGTATTCAGATCATACTTTAATTTGAACAGGATCAAATCAGAAAAATTTAAATCTAATTATACATTTTAAGACAGAATAAAGATAAACAGAAATACTAAGTGAATGACCTATCATGGTTCATTAAGATTTAATTAAAGTATATAATCATCCAGAAGGCTTTAAGCTAAGAGGAATTCAGCCATGAAAGATGATCCATCAGATCCACTATTTGTGTACTGCAAGCTACTGGTTCATTATTCATTTTTTGCCCTGCTTTGTCCTTTTTCAGACTCTGTGACTCTTGAGCCTATTCTAAAAATTCTGGGAAGAAATAAGAATACTACCAGTCAAAAATGTATAAATTAAATATTTGTTGTAAAGAGCAGTTAAATGTCAATATTAATGCATGTGACTAATCTAGAAAATGTAACGCATTAATAAAAAAAGTCTGACCCTAATGACTTCCCATAATCGCAGAGCGGTTTGGCTGTGTGTGCGATAATGGCACGTTTAACGCGGATAATAAAATGACTGATGGAACATTACCACGTTTGCTGAATGGCAAGTCTCACTATAAAATATCAAAGTTATGTGCTCAAGCCACCTTCAAGGGGAACACTTTTACAAGAATACATTAAATGCAAGACGTGGGAGTGGTGGCTCGGGCAGCTAAGGATCTAGGTTGTTGATTTTTGGATCTGAGGATCTGGGTTCGAGGCTCGCCGTCATTGGGTTGCAGCACCCCCATACTACCCAAATCCTGCCTATAGTACTGGTCCTATTCGAGAGATTTTAATTTAAGATATGTGAAATGTTAATGTTTGAGATATTATAAAACTGTAGATTCTGTTTCGTCTAACTAGTTTATGCATTTCTTTATTCCCACGTTTAGAATGCAAGTAAATTGGTGTTTTAAAATTGTGATTTAATCACAGACTATGACTTTGATGATCATTAACTATATAAAAAATGAAAAAATATAAAAATTTTGAATCGATTGGTAGCACTAGCGTGTGTGTGCATGCTTAATCCAAGTTTATTTGTAGAACACTTTTAACAGTGGTAATTTCCATAATTTTGATTCTGTAATTGTGACAATGTGTATGAATACCTGATTTAATTTGATATATTTTGAAACTGGACTTGGTGACCTTTTCTATGATTTCAGCATTTTGTGCCAACAGTATTTTACTTTTTGCTTTCTCTTTATCCAGAATAATTCAACCAACAAGTTAGCTGCTGGTGCTGGAGTGACAAAATCCCATATCATGAAGTTCACCTTAGCATGCTTTACCCTCTCTGTAACGGTAAGAATGGCTGTAAATTATTATTATTATTATTTTTTTTTAACTTCTGTGCATCTTGTTTGATATGTTTGCTGACACAAGCTGAAATCTTATGAAGACCACAGTAAACATTTTAATTCAAATTTGTTTTGAATGTTTTTATGTAATGCAAGTTCAGCTTCAGGGTGGCATGGTGGCTCGGTGGTTAACACTGTCACCTTGCACCTCCAGGGTCCGGGTTAAATTCCCGACCAGGTTCGATTGCCACCTCTGTGTGCATGGAGTTTGCATATTCTTTGTGGGTTTCCTCACAGAGTCCAAAAACATGTAGGTTCGGGCAATTTGGGAACACCAATTAACCTTGTGACGGATTGTGTGTATGTGCCCTGAGATGGCACCCTGTCTCATGCTCCAAATTTCCTGGGATAGGCTCCAGGACCAGCCGCAACCCCAAATACAGGATTAACAGTATAGACGATGAGTGAGTGAGGTGAAGTTTAATTTCTGAGAAGTACGTACGCAGACAAAGTTTAGCTACGTTAAGGTGTAGTATAATACTCTTAGTCACTAGTCTTCTTTAAATAAAAATAATAGACACCTCAGTTATGATTGAGAACAGACACCATCTAATTGAACATGGTTGAGAATCCTATAAGTAAATCTTTAAATATAATAATGATTTCACACTGCTTTCACAGTTGCCACTGTTTGTGGCTGTGTATTTGAGCTTAAAGATCCCATATGTTACTATTTCTTTAGTTAACACAAGTCTCAGAGCTCCCACAAAGTGTGTCATTTAATACTTCAACTCAAATGCCCCTCAGACTTTTTTTTTTTATTATTATATATTTTATTTTCCTAATTATGAATGACCTACTACTGAGCCTTGTCATCTACTGTAAGCACAAAGGAGCTAGGGGAGGGGTATCTTCTTATATGAGGTCACATAAGGGGAAAATTTAATTGGTTTGTTCTGGCTAATACAAAAGTAAGGCAGAGGATTTTTTTCACCTCATGATATTGTTTATACATTCATCTGTAGTAAAACATTTTATATTCGTTTCTCAAAAATGCTGGTTAAGAAAAATAGAAAGTGGGTTGAATATTTAGAGTCAAAAATGTTTTGGGTGGTCCGCTGTGGTGACCCCTTGCCAGGAGAAGCCAAAAGACCAACAACAACAACATTTGGGGTACGTCACTAAATTGTAAAAAATGGATCCAGTGTAAATGATGTTCTGAATGGACTCGCATGCTGTTGACACAAGTTTTGTATTATGATTGAGACATAGAGAGGGTGAACAGACGGTTCCTGAATGTATGGTTCCCACATGGACGGACCCGTCTGTGGTGTTCTATTCATGGCTAACACAAGTCTAAATCCAGATCCCTTTCTGATCCCTGACCAGGGTCACCAATTGGCACAAGGGATTGAAGACTCTTTATTGTGCATTAGCCCTCCATTTTACAGTATAGCATTTGGGATTCATCCCTGTTCAATCTTGGAGGTCTGCTGATACTCTGAAGTGGAAATATGAAGATTGAATTTACAGGATTTAAGGAAACTTATTGGATTTACAGGACTCCTAACCCCCTCCATGGGGCAGTGATGGCTCAGTGTGTTAAGGCTCTGATCTGAAGGTCGAGGGTCAAGCCCTAGGTCTGCCACCTTGCTCCTGTTTGGCTCTCGAGGCTGTCTGGTCCAGACATGATGAGCACCCTTACTAACAAAAAAGCTGGGAACTGCAAAGAATAAAGAATTTCACCGTGCACAAATGTAATCTGTGTGTGATGAATAAAGGCTGAACTAAACGTATTCTTCTCACTTTTTGGCTACATAGTACCTATAAGAATTTAAAACCATGTATTCAGTAGAACAGCACTCCCTCTCACAATGTAATGTAACGTAATTGTAGCTGATTCAGCCTTCGTTGGTGATTGATGGATCGGGTGTGAGGGCACCCCTGCTATTAAAACAAAACTTAACATGGTAGAGAGGAATGAGAAGCGTTTTTATGCCCAGCTTCGTAAGACAAGAAGAAAGTAACCCTAATCATGGTCACAAGCTGCTGTGAATTGCTTCATATCCTATTCATATAATCTAACATGCACACAGACTTCGGAAGGAAGCAGAGTGACTTGGCCTACTTAAAAAAAAATATATATATATATATATTGCATGACATTGTTGGAAGACCTTGGTGTGCATGCACACGTACATCTGGTGGTATCCAAGAGTTGCGCTCCACCTTGCCTTAGTGTGCATAACTTTGGATTGCATATAAATATGCATGAAAAGCCAAAAACATGCCAAGCAGGAAAAAAAAAAACAGGAGTGGGATTGTTCTCCATCCTGAGATGTATAAAAGGTCCAAATTTAATAGCTGCGTAAATGAACCCGCAAATAAGATAAGATACCCACATACATATATTTCTTCTCTATATACATTGATCTGAATTAAAAAAAATACATACAGCATTGACAAAGTGTTGCAGTACAGAAAAATCTAAACATTTTTATTGCAACAAGTTTTTGCCCAGTTCATGTAATTCAACCTGCTATTTTGCTTTGGTGAATTTGGGCACTGTTGTACTTCCATACAATTTTCAGCCAATGCCCGAACCCCAGCTACGGGATGCAGTGCTGGTGCCAAGCCCAGATAAAATGGGAGGGTTGCATCAGGAAGGGCATCCTGACTTGGTTTTAGTATTCTGTGGCTATTCGAGCACAAATTTTTATTTATTTATTTATTTATTTATTATTTATTTATTTATTTATTTATTTATTTAAATAATCTCTGTTGGTTACATCGACATAACACAACCATTCAGCTAAAAAGCTGAGAAAATGTTTGTGAATAAATAGAACATGCTGGCCACTTTCATAGTCAGCATTTATAAGTGTTTCAACTAATATAAAACTTATTAATCTAGAATCTTGTGGTTGGGGAAAAAGATGATACTCTGTTTCAAAAGGGTTGAATTATTGGCCTGCATGAAACAAAGGAAACAACTAAGGACATGGATGAAATTATTGGAATTTGGTTAATAACTGTCCAATACATTATTAAAACCTGGAAGGATGGTGCTGAACCCTCAACTTCATGAAAGAAATGTGGTCAGAAGAAAACATAACAAAACATAAATGACTGTTTAAAGATGCATTGTAAAAAAAAAAAACTCTCACGATTGGAAATAAGCAGCTGTGTGGCCTTTTATAAGACCACTTGTTCATGTGGTGGTCATGTCATGGTAAGAAGGGAAGTGCATGAAGCGATGCACTCATTATATGCATAGTGCCCACTATACAAGCCTCTGCAGGCAGTGTTATGATCTGGAGTTGCTCCAGTTGGTCAAATCTAGACTCCGCATCATTATGTGGCAATAAAATGAAGTCAGCTGATGACCTGAATGTATTGAATGACCATGTTAACACATCATTGGAGATTTTCTTCCCTTTGAGGTACAGGCATATCCCGGGATGACCGTACAAAGATTCGTCATGCTCAAAGAGTGGTCATGGGAGCATGGACAATTATTTTCAATCCTGTATTGGCCACCACAGAGTGCTGACCTTCACCCCACTGTAAAAGTACTTGGGGTGTGTTCTAGAAATGTTGTAGAAGCATAAAGGGGGCCGGAAAGTGCATATTGGAAGGAGCACAGTAATATTAAGCTGTGATTTGATTTTATGGTGGCACCTATTGTCAGGACTGTGCTATTCTAGAATATTAATTAACACCTTTGGGCAAATTGGAATGACGACTCAGCTGCAGCAGCATAAACATTAACACATTATTACGACATGTGGACGTTATGAAACTTTTATATCAAGTGATGAAACGTGTCCAGACATCAGACATTAAGGCAACTGTCATTTTGCCAACTATCAACACTTTAAATCACTTTATGATGTGCAGTATCTTCATCTTGTTAAAGTGTTTATGAAAAATGACATTAAATATTGCAGTATTCAATTTCTCCTTCGTCACTTAACCATGTCGTCACCTTTTTTTTTTTTTTTTTTTTTTTCCTCCCCCCACTTTGCGTTTTTTGGGGGCGGATATTGATGGGGAAACAGGCGGCATGGTGGTGTAGTGGTTCGATGCCGCAAATTTCAGCACCAACCCTGGGGGCAAAAAAGCTTGTTCAGGTGTGTTTGATTAGGGTTGGAGCTGAACTCTGCAGGCTCTAGGACTGAACTTGCCTACCCCTGCCCTGCTTCCCTCCCACAGTCCAAAGACATGCCAAAAAGGCAAATTGGTGTTTCCAAATTCCCTGTAGCATTTGTGTGCTCTGAAATGGGACTGAAAGTGCACTGGTGCAGCAATTAAAGGAATATATGGCTCCAGCCTTCCCACCACCTTGTACAGGATAAGCGGAATAGAGATTGAGCGAGTTAAGTTCATAATGCAGATCTGGATGGCTAAAATCTTTTCAACAGCATTAAATATGTTGCAATCGAACAGTGAATAAAGTTCTTATAAAATGCAAAAACCAAAACCCAACAAAATAGATATTGTGCAAATATTTGCCCTCAAATACAAATAGCCGTCAGCCTAACTATATTTTGCCCATGTTAGTTGAAAATGCTTAAAGAAAAAAAAAGTTGCAGAGGGAATAACATTTCCATGACAGGGGTAAGACTGGGGATTAGGATTAAGGATGTGTCTCTTTTGAAGCCTGATCCCTGGTAAAGCTCAATAACAGGATGTTTTGTGGTACATAGTAGGGTTTGGCAGGGTGGCGCATTTCCGAAAGGTGCAGAGAGGACAGGCTGACTGTCTGCTTGTAAACAAGTCATTGAAGTTTGTAGTGTGCCCACCAGGTCATCATGCTTCCGGCAGCATGTCTCTGCATGAAAAGTGACAATTCATGCTGGTTTGCACAGCACATTCAAAATACCACAGATGAGAAAAACATCCGTGACGGTGACAACACACACTACATAGCATACCTGGCAGGATAAGATTGTTTGGGGGAAAAAAAATGTTAAATGCTTTGTGTGCATTAATAGTTCTTTGGACCTACAGTATAGATAGTGCTTTACATTAATCTTTGCACTTGTGTGTTTTCCATCTAGCTGTGCTTCATAGTGTTCTGGACCCCTGGTGTGTCTGAGCTGATCCTGGTCAGTGTAATTGGGGTGGATGAGAGTTTCGCTCAGCTCTGCACTGTTCCTCTTCGGATATTCTCCTTCTTCCCTGTTCCAGGTTAGATTCCGTGCACAAAGTGTATACATGAAGTCATCATGAAATGCTGTGCATTATCCACATAATCGATTGATGTACTGAATACAAGGTGCAGTAAAAATCAAACCAAAAATAACAAAACATGGTAATGAGAATAAAAACTTCCTTTATTTCTCTGTATAATCTCCTGCTACGCTGATGCATTTATCCCAGCGTTTCACTAGTGCTTGGCTACCATCAGGGTACAATTTTTCTCAGTATGCCGGAGACATGATCAGACTACCTGCTTCACATCTGAAATGCCGGCCTCCCATTAACTCCTTTAATGCCCCAAACATGTGGAAACTCCTTCAGCGAGGTCAGGACTGTACAGGCCATAACTCTCCGCCTAGTTCTTAAATGTGCAAGTGGCGTTTATGAATGAATGTACGTGTGTACAGTTCCCAGGGATCAGATGTTGCAACATGTTCACATAGAAATGACTGCAGTGGGATCGGAGGAGTCTCATTACTCAAACTGTGCTCAAGGTCATCTATTGTGTGTCATGACTTCATTCACAAGAAATGATTACAAGTTCTGGTTCTACTTGAACACCCCTTGTAAAGACTTTGTGGGATTTAACCACACAACAGATCTCAATATATAGTAAATTTTCGAAGCGTTTTGTTCGGGTCTTGTGCCATCCCTGAAAAAACAATTCAATAATACTATTTTAAAAACATTCCATGTAGCATTTAGACCCAATATAATATAATGTTTTGAAGTCTGTGACTCTGACTAGAACATGTTTTCTTATGGACTTTCTGGAATTCTGGACGTAATTCTAAAAATCATTACTACACTGTCTGGTCATATCTTAAATAAACAAATATATATGCTGTCATTACGATTTGGTTTCTCCTCAGATTCACGGACTGAAAATCTTTTAGTGAAATTCAATAAATACAGAGAACTTTCCCTGACCTGAGTGACCTTTTGACCTGTGTTTTTTTTATTTTTTTTATTTTTTATGTTCCAGTGACTATTCGAGCTCATATGACCGGCTGGTTGATGACTCTGAGGAAGACGTTTGTGCTGGCCCCTAGCTCAGTGCTGAGGATAGTCGTCCTCATCACTAGTCTAATAGTGCTTCCCTATATGGGGTGAGAATAAACTGTGTTCATCATCGTGTTAGAGCTTTAAATGATCGTCCTTTTCCGGAGTCAGGAGAATTACGCATTAGTAAGGCAACACTCACTCCTTGTTGTGTTTCATTATTTATATATGTGTATACATTCTAGCATTAGCATTATGGTATAAACAAAAAATTCCTAATACAGTGGAACATTGGATTGCGGTTTGCTAGTGTTCTGCAAGATGAGCAAAGATTTTTTTTTTTTAATTTTGACTTAAAAAACAAGCAAGTCTTGGTTTACAAGTACCGAGTATTATGTATCACGCATGCGCTTCTTGTTTTGATGCCGAGCATCACGTGATCACAACTGAGCCAATGATTTTTCTCTCTCTTGTGCTGAGGAATTGTTGGTAATCATCTCCCCTGCTGGGTCTTAGTGCTCGTCTCTCACTGCTATAATCAACATCCATGCACGCGTATACTGTTTACTATAACACTCTTTTATTTTGTGTTTGTCTGCGTGTGTGTACAGTTTATTATAGCACGTGTGTGCGCGCGTATAAACCTCATTATAGAGGTTAAAGATCCAGTTTCTCTCTTTCTCTCTCTGTGTCCTCTCGCCTTTGCCTCTCGCCTCTCTGCTCTACACAGAAACACTGTTCTGTCGCGATTCTTTTCTAAGTTAAAGTGCAGGTTAATTTGTTTTATTTTTACTTTACAGCAGTGATTCCATTAGTGTCACTCATTTGAGTGTCATTAGAGAGATTTCTTGTTTATTTTCCCGATAAAAGTGTTTCCATTGTGTGTGAGAAACTCAAATAAGAGACGGGGATGAGTTACTGTGTAAGACGAGAATAGGGAGGTGGGAGGGTCTTACTTTAGTAAATAAAACAAATTAACAAAATTTTATTTTTTATTATTTTTATGTATTTATTTATTTGGGCACAAATGTGGAACGAATAATTTGAGTTTCCATTATTTCTTATGGGATAATTCGATTTGGTTTACCTGTGTTTTGATATACGAGGCCGCATCTGGAACAATTTATGTTCATAATCCAAGGTTCCACTGTATAAATGCATCTGTTCGGCATCCCTTAAGATTAGGTTATCTACAAGAGATGGGGAAAAATTGATTCAGGTATGAATCACGATTCTTTTGTGTGGTGATTCATGTCTCGCCACACTGACTCAAATAATATCTATATAATTATTATTATTATTATTTTTTTTTTTTATTATCATTTGTAAGAGAGATGAACCGGTCAATTGAGCAGTGACTAGAATTGCCTGGTTTTCAGTGTGATTGGTCATGACCCGGCCTGTCTCTCCAAACTACAAATTAGTTTTAAACCCACTCATTCTACGCACTTACACAGGCCTCAAAACTCTGAGCGAGTTTAGTTTTTAGATTTTGGAGACATTTGAGGAGGTACACCATTTCATTTGGTGTGGTGGGAGTGAATCATTTACTAGATTTGTTTAGAAATAATAATTATGGTGAATGACAGAAATGTGCTGCTTGGTAAAAATGTAGCTTTTTGTTTCACAAGTTAAATGTTAAACACAAGTTAAAAGGCGGCACCGTGGTGTAGTTGTTAGCGCTGTTGCCTTGCATCTCCAGGGTCTGGGTTCAATTCCCGTCTTTGTGTGCATGTGCTTTGTGAGTTTGGTGCTTGGTGGGTTTCCTCAGAGTACTCCGGTTTCCTCCCACAGTCCGAAGACATGCATATTAGGCTAATTGGCGTTCCCAAATTGCCTGTAGTGTGTGGGAACAAGTGTGTGTGCGCCCTGCGATGGATTGGCACCCTGTCCAGGGTGTACTGCATCTCGTGCCCTAAGTCTCCTGGATTATGCTCCAGGCCCCCCGCGACCCTGAATGCAGGTTAAAGCGGTATAGATGATGAGTGAGTGAGGCTTAAAGACGGTCACTGTACTCTACTACTGTACATAGATGGTAATGCATTCAACTCTTGGCATGACCAAGTGCATTGTGTGCTCCAGATAAAATGTTTTTGCTCACAGTAGACCACTTGGGAATCTAAAGTGCTCCTGCTTCATCAAAGTCATGTTCAATCTGTTCTCAGGATCTGTGTTTTTATCTTGTGTGTATTGCCATGCAGGGTGCACGGTGCTACATTAGGAGTGGGCTCACTACTGGCCGGTTTCCTCGGAGAAGCCACAATGGTGGCAGCCGGTGCATGTTATGTGTATCGACAGCAGGTAAGCGAATGTCACCCATTTAATAGCTTTATCATGTGACATGACCTTTTCAGACATGACAAAGTTTTTTTTGTCATCTGCCCACGATCTTTTGTCTCGCAACTCCTCATGAAAAACCATTCATGGGAGTTTGACCAAAGCTTCACAGACCCCTTTTGTTTTAGGAAGCATAAATGTGCAATAGGTATTTCATTTTCTAATATCTTTTCCCGTGATATAACGACAGTTTTTTTTAAATTATAAACAAAAGTAGAAGAGTGTAGGGCGTGATAGTTTTATTCTACAGTTCATGTGTATACAGTAACTACCAAGTGTAGGGTCGTGGACACCCGTATTGTATGGATAATGTTTAATGCTGTAGATAGCTATTTCATTGTCGCCTACTTGTGGCGCATTATATGTACTTTACTGACATCTGCTCATTTTTTTTCATCCATCAAACATCGAACCCTTTCACTCTAGACAACAAATTCGGAGGCAGAGTTAGCC
>JAAGKR010004927.1:14304-32234 GCA_011419295.1 Clarias macrocephalus
AGGAAGCATAAATGTGCAATAGGTATTTCATTTTCTAATATCTTTTCCCGTGATATAACGACAGTTTTTTTTAAATTATAAACAAAAGTAGAAGAGTGTAGGGCGTGATAGTTTTATTCTACAGTTCATGTGTATACAGTAACTACCAAGTGTAGGGTCGTGGACACCCGTATTGTATGGATAATGTTTAATGCTGTAGATAGCTATTTCATTGTCGCCTACTTGTGGCGCATTATATGTACTTTACTGACATCTGCTCATTTTTTTTCATCCATCAAACATCGAACCCTTTCACTCTAGACAACAAATTCGGAGGCAGAGTTAGCCATACAGGCCGACGACTCCGCCCCGATGAGTGAAGTCACATCCACAACTCAGATAGATGACATGCAAGAGGTGGACGAGCGAGAAGGACAGGAGGAGAAGATGGAAGAAGTGAACTAAGAGAAATGAATGCAAAGAGAAACCTGACGCACAGGAGAAGCACAGCTTTTAAACTGAAAGAAGAAGGAAAAAACAAACAAACAATGCGATCCAATACGCCTGAAACCAAATACCAGGACTGCAAGCGGCGTTTCTGCTCAGACCAGGCCTAAACTGACGTGTCCGCTACAGTACTTTCTGCACCAGACAGAACCTTTTTTTTTCTTTTGCACTGAAGTGCTTCAGAGTCTCCGCTCTCAGCAGCCAATAACTAAACGTTTTGCTGATTTCAGCTGTACTAAATCCGGGAGTGGCTGGAAGACGGTTTCGCTCTCCGCTTCACAACAACGCGTCCAAAACAACACCCAGGGACGACTTATTGCACAGAGGGAGACAATCTGGCACAAATGCACAGTCGCTGATCTTTGGCACAGTGAACCATGTGGTCTGCTGCAGTACGGGCCTTAAAATGCACAATATCTGTTATTGCACAATGTTTTTTAACGCACAAAAGACTCTCAATGTATTAGTGATATCTAAAGCTTTTAAAAATCTATTAGCTATTCAGGGAAATGCACAAAGCAGATGCGTATATCATTATTGTTTATTTTTATATGCCGAACTTGTTCTATTTAGTGTCCTGTGATTTAAAGAGAGGTTGCATGGATTTATTATTTATATAGATTTCGTTTAATGCCAGAAACCTTCTGTGGTAAAAAGCTTTCTGACATCAGCTTAGACAGAAATCTACAGACTGAAAATGCAAGATCATGGAGAGTACAATTTTAACCACATAAAATGTTTAATGTTCCCTGAAGCCTGTTTTGATGACGCTTTATGGCCATGCTTAAACTTCTTTGTAGTTTGGAAACGATGCATTTATAAGGGTGTTTTTATAAACTAAACAAATTCTCATAAAACTCCAATAAAGTTTTTTTTTTTTTTTTAATGGCATGTAAATAAATGTCTCACACCCAAATAAAACACCAGTCCAAGGTCCAAATCCACACCTACTCATCCAGGAATTATGTATTTGTTTATTTGAATTCGGTTTTAATAGAGCATTATGATTTAGTGTACAGTAACTACTCTTAAAGCATTGTTACCAAATTACAATTACAAATGAAACCAGTTTCAGATCCCAGTATGACGAAGTATGAAACTGGAAATATTTCTCATGTGTTAAATTTTTTCTTCAATTCCATTAAGTCTCATGCATAGCGCTACAGCACTTTCACTCTTCATTCAAATCCCCTTGCTTGTATTCTCCATGTTCTTCAGAAAAATGCTGAATTCTGATTTAATCGAAGATCAGGGATTTCTGATTTCTTAGGCCTCTTTGCATTGATCTTGCAGAGATATGCGTGTAAGCCCCTCGGAAAACCCTGCACATGGCAAATTTTATCCCTACGTTTTCAATCACGGAGAGTTTTAAAGGCTTTTACGTTTTCATGTATAATGCCTCACTAAAAGAAATTCTCAAACACTAATATTTCCTTCAACGGCCTTTAGCTTTGATTAAGGCCAAAATGTAAAATTTCTCTTTCACAATGTTTCTCCATGCCATCAAGGGAGGAAAAAGGGCATAATGTGATAATCTGGTCATTCAGGTCATCAGCTGACTTCATTTTATTGCACTATATGTTGCTGAGGCTGGATCCGAGCCACAGAAGCAATCCCAGATCATAACAGTGCCTCCAGAGGTTTGTATGAATGATGAGTGCATCGCTTCATCCATTCTAACCTGACACACACATCACTCTGGAACAGGGTCAGTCTGGACTCATCAGACCACATGACCTTTTCCCATTGTTCACACTGCGAAAGTGGAAATGTTCATTATTAAATATTCTATTGTTGTTCTATTGTTGAATTTGTTGTTGAATTACGTGTTTCTCCAATGTAGTTGGAGGGTTTTTAACCAAGTTCTATACTTTTAAATATCCTCAGTTGTTTTCTTTGCTTAAAGCTGAACAATGATTTGACCCTACTAAAGAGACCTTTTTTGGCTGAGCAATGTACCTCAACCCCACGTATCTTTTAAAGCCCTGGTAAGCTGTTTTTCATGTTTTCCTAAATGCAGTGGATAACCAGTACAATGACTGCTGTTTTTTGGAAGAAGACCCAAATGTACATGAACTTCTGAAATGGACAAGAACTCCTGAATGGGAGAAACTTTAAGTTATGGATGATAAAGTTTACTTAAAAACCTTCAATACTCTCTGATGATTTTTATTTTAATAGCTTGTATGTATTTTCTGCCTTTGGCAATTTGTATCTTGCTGAGCTGAACTATTACTGACAGGGTCAGAGGTCAATCCCTGTGGTGTAAACGCGATTTACGACAGGAGCGCAGTGCACACTGCTTAGTTTTGAGGTCAGGAAACTTCAGGGGAACTCAGTAAAATATTTTTAATTGTATACTGAGTTTCACTTATATCACTTGAAATGTCATCAGATGCATTTTTTAAACAATAACATCAAGAATCTTCTCTCACTATAAAGTGAACATTTTACTGGACATGTCGAACGATGCTAGGTTTTTTTTAAACAATCAATCACTCGGAAGGTGATTCTCATATTTTTGCATGTTAGCATTGATTGAAATTTTTTGACAAATGTGATGTCATATTTTGTAATAATGCACACAATAAAATGTTCAATCAGGAGTAGAGCCAGTTAGTAGCTGCATGTTTATTGTGCATCATATATGAACATCATATTAATACAAGTTACCTGATATTACCTTTTCTTGCGAAGCCGCTTTGCTGTTTGTTGAATAAAAAGTTGCCGAGCGGTCTGTTCATTTGCAGTTTGTAATGTATATTAACTTAAAATGTAAACCTTATTTTAAAATTTTTTTCCACAACCAACCAACCTAGTCTTCAACATCACAAAAACACCTATTCAACAGGCTTTTTTTCTTCACTTTTCTGCACAATACTGAACCAGACTAACCGTGAATTAATAGATTTTTTTAAAATTATTTCTTTCCTGTGCCGGATAAACAATGTGTCCTACAAAATACATGTATATAAGACTGTCAGACATGTTCTACAGCACCGTTTTTTTTTAATTTTTTTTTTACATTCTACAAACATCATACAGGAGGTGTTCAAGTCAAACCGGGACTTTTGATGACATTTCTAGTAAATGAAAGCGTAAAACCGATTGATATTTACAGAAGGATGGTGATAAAACTATTAGCCGCAGTAATACGCTTGAATGGTAGAACGCCCGATCCTTAAAAAATACATTTTATAACAAATATATTGATGCTAATTTGCAGAAGAGACACACCTGTCTGTGGGAACCGAAACACAATCATTTAGGAACACAACGTTACAGGACTGAAAGTTTGTCACATCCACATCCTCCATGCAGTTCTCAACTCGCAATTTCCACATGTTTGGGATATAGTTCCTGGGAGGCCAGCGCTTCAGACATGAAGCAGGCAGTCGGATCATACTGAGAAAAAGTTGATGGTATCTAAGCACTAGTGAAACACTGGAATAAGTGCATTAGTCTATCATGGCATCATATAGAGAAATAAATGTAGTTTTACTCTCATACTGTAGCTTTATGATGTTATTCTGTGCAATCAAAAGTCCTGGTTTGACTTGAACACCCTTTTATTAGCATTAAATTAGCTACAAGTTACAGAGTAGTAATACTATAAAACATTTGGCAGCAGTTTGAGACAAACTCAACAAAATTATTACCAGACTTCATACATAAAAACAGCATTAAGTAGTGACATAACAGTCGCCTTTCATTCGTTATCTAAACTGCTATGGAACATGAATAAAAATGGAGCAAAAATGAACTAAGCTGAAGCGGCTCTATCCAGTAATCAAGTCCACCAACATGGACAATTTTTTCCTATTCTTGCTTTAAGCATATGGGGGCCAGGGGAAAATAAATAAAAGTGCTCCACAGCCCTTGATTACACAGTTCCAATGTTTAGGGAGCCAGAATAGGAAAAATAACAAACAGAATGTGGAACGGCTGCTTGTGGTCTGAGGGAAACATCTGGTGTAGTCTGTGCAAAACGTCACTTTAAAACAGTAGACTCAGTCTTTCAAACGTAATAAAGATTTAAGTTTCCCGCCTAAAATATTTGGCACTACTATTTGGCCTTAAGAGCCTTCACACTTTCAAATTCATCATGATTATGAATAATAATAATAATAATAATAAAGTAAGTTCAGATCTACAGTATAATTTAGGTATTAGGGTTTCTAACAAATATACATATACATACATAAACGTACAGAGGACGAATTAAAGTGTGTTAGTAAGGTGTTGGTGAAAATTCTGCAAGAGTGATTTCTCATCGCATGCATCACTCCAAAATCTACAGATGTTCAGCATTAGATTTAGTCACAGTGAGTGCCATAGCATGTGAGACCTTGTTTTCTACTGGTGAGGACGGGGTCATGCTGGAAGAGACCTCTCTGAGCAGAACAGAAAGGTTTCATCAGAGGTTAAAGGGAATAAGTGAGAACGACTATTGATCTTCAGTCATAGAGAGATTCGGATTGATTTTCAGGGAACATGTGGAGGCAAAGAATTACCAGGAAAATGCTCCCTACTAAACGCCGAAAGGCTTTGATGTGTTCACGAAGCTGAATTTTATGTCTCGGAGAAATCTACAATAAGGTCAGCTTGTGAGAGTAGTAGCGAAGTTGTTCATGCTTGCAGACTTGCATTTGTAAGAAGTTTAAAAAAAACACTTCATAGTAAACATCTTTACACTATTTCCAGAACATCATGCGGAACTTCTTATTTGTATTTGCATTCACATTTGTATGAAATAAGAACTCACTGTAAACTTGCTGTAATACAAAACCTAAATAAGTCAATGAATTGCACAAAAAATAAACCTGAGTGCTTTTGTTAGCTTTAGCTTTAGCCAAACCCAAGCAAGTTTTAGACGTGAATAATCGTTGCCTACTAATTAAATCAATCGTTCACCTTCATTCCACCGATCAACATCTAGAAATCCTGTTAATAACCAATGACCTCCCAAATATTACATTGATAATAATAACAGTAAGAATATTCAAGGCAGTGCATGGTGATGTCAAAAGTTTCACTCTCGATTTTCCAATCACCTTCCATAAATTCCGACACACGACTGACGACATTACACTCTGTATTGTGTCGGCTTCCTGACGGGGACATTGTAATGTCGGTCGTCCTCGGTGACGATACACACGCAGGGCCAGTCGTGCTTGTGGTCGTCGGGGTAGTGCGTCACGAATTCCTCCGTGTCAGTCTTGTAGAGGCGGAAGGCTTGAATGGTGTGCTGTAAGGCATAACCCAACAGGAACATCTCCACCTGCAACAAACAGCACATAAACAGCAATTCCAGTTCATTATTTTTTATATCTGTTGTACATTATTGTGCAAAATTATTAATATTTTCTGGCCAGTCCCTGTACCTGACCAGTTTCAGGGGAATGTTTTTGTTTGTTAAGCCTCACAGAATCATTCAAGCATAAAAAAAAAAAAAATCAAACTTAACAAATGAACCAGTAAGAAACGGGTGTAATGATGACAGATGATCAGTGATAAGTATACCGGTCATACTAACCGCTGAATGGTTGAAAAAGACGAGAGGGGAAATGAGGTCGCTGCTGAGGTTGATACATAAACAAGATTAAATTAATAGATTTTCTCCCTAATTTAGTCGTGTTCAATTTCTCCCCGTCACTAGGGGGCTCCCACATTAAGGCTACTACTAGAACTCGGTCGGGAGGTCCGAAGATTATCACGCGTTTCCTCCGAACCACGTGACGCCAGCCGACAGCATCTTTTCGAAATGCTCCATTGGGGGCGGCGTAATACACTCAGAGGACAGCGCTATCCGCTCCTTCCGCTTGCGTGAGCTCACAGATGCCCCTGATTGGCTGTAGAGCCGTGATTAATGTGGGAGCACTAAGTACCTCTCATCCCTCCCCTCCGAGAGAGCTCGGCCAATCAGCTCTCTCTAGACCTCCGGCTGTGAGAGGTTACAGTAACACCCGGGAATCGAACTGACAGCAGCTGAAATATCTGAAATTAATTAGCTAGCCATGCAGTTAAAAAAAATACACTGAATTCAATATTAGCATCCCTCATCTTCCAAGCAATGGTTATAATAATAATAATAATAATAATAATAATAATAATAAAAAACTACAACCTGGACAGATATATCTCTATTCCAGATGACTGTAATAATAATTAGTTTCTACTCAAATTTGCTACACCTATTACCACAGTACTTGTGATAAGTAATGTCCACATACTCAGAAAAAACCCCAACAACGGTTATTTCAGGATTAAAATCTACTTTTTATGTGCTGCATCTGTTCATACAGCTGTGTGTCAGGTCCAAGTTGTGTCACCTGTTCCAGGCCGCCAGTGAAGCCGACTTGTCTTAGGTGATTGTTAAAGAACATTTTGGGGTTTTCAGACGTGTCACGGGCAAACAGTAACCAACAGAAGACGGGCACTTCCTCTTCTGCCAGCATTTGGTTATGAAACTCCATGGCCTTGACCAGCATGAGGAACTTCAGCACCTCCAGAAGTGCGTACTCTTCTTCTCCACCCTGAAACACTTGATTACACACCACCTGCTTGTCCTCCAGGCTCTCGGATTCTGCTGCTGCCTGCCACTGGGAACACATGCACAGTCAAGACATACACATATACACAAGATAATAAATAAAATGAGATGCATATACAATCAGGTTCATAAGTATTTGGTCAGTAACACGGCTGCAATATTTTTGCCTGTGTACACCAATAGAATGGATTTGAAATAAAACGGTCATGATGTGATTGTGGTGTTTTCAGCTACCTTCAAAAACTTTCAGCTTTAATTCTAGAGATTTAACAAAAATATTTCTTTAACCATTTATAAAGTATAGCTTTAAAAACATCCCTCCATTTTGCCAGGCTCAAAAGTAATAGAACAAATGGACTAATAAGCAATGTGAAACGTATTGAATCTTAGTGAAAAAGTGACGTACAAGCCAATCCTCGGTACAAGGCAGGACTTAAAGGCAGCATGCGATTAGCGCAGTTAAGCCACATATTAGTGTGAAATTGCAGGAAATTTGGAAGGCAGAAACCTATAAGTAGAGTGCCACATTAGGTTGAGTGATGTAAATGCTAGCAAAAGCCTGACTTCACCCTTGTTGCTTTGAAAGCAAAGGTATGCATGGCATTTCCTATGACAACAGTGTTGTGTTAATTGTCTTGCCTCTGATTGCGGAATGCCAACACACTGCTTAAAAGCATGCGCTAAATGGCTTAATGCCAAATTTTTGTGTTCAATGTGAATTAACAAATGCGAGTGCAGCATAATGTAATTTACATTATAAGTGAAAGTTGTTCAAAAAGGTGTTGGTGAAAGTGAACGATGATAACATTAGGCAGTAAAAAAAACAAAAAAAAACAGACCTATTAAAGAGGTAGCAGAAACATTAGGAATAGCAATTATTATAATTATTTTTATTTTTATTTTTTTACAATTTTTTACATTCTTAAAAAAAATAAAAATGAATGTACTAGTCAGCAACATCAAAGGCCATGGAAGATATCTAAAGCGGAGGATCAAGGAATTCATTATCTGGTGAAATTCAACTTCAAAGCCAATTCAAGAACATTCTGAAACTCTTAAAAAGGCGGGCTGGGTAAAGTTTCAATACAAATGTCATCAGAATGAATGGAAGTCAATAATACAGGGAAGGAAAGGAAGGGTTCATGTTCCAAAGCAAACCACATCATCATCAAACATGGTGGAGGCAGAGTTATGGCTGCCAGTGGATCCAGGACACTGGTGTTTATTGATGATGTGATTGCTGATAAAAGCAGGATGAATTAGAGCAATATACTTTCTGCACAGATTCAGTGAAATGCTGAAAAAACTGATATGATGCTACTCCATAACACAGATGAATAATGACCCAAACCATACCGTTAAAGCAGCCTAAGGAAGAGAAATGAAAGCTGCAGTAAAAACCTGGCGCACACAATCCCAAAGGAGGAACCAATCATTTAGTGATTGTTTATGGGTTCTAGACTTCAGGCATTTTATGAGTGCATCAAAGCATTAAAAGCAGTTTGTCCAATTACATTTGAGCCTTCGAAAAATTTTGCAATTTCTATCCAATTATTTTGTTAAAAGCTTCAATATATTTTGATTGCTTCAGTCAAAACCATTCTGTTGTACAGCAGCATAATTATTAAAATTGTGTCACTACCAAAGTGAAACTCACTGTAGATGTAGATGTTTACTCAGCATTAAACATGTTATAAAATGTACAATCACATTCAGAAGAGGGAAACAATGAATTGTGTTAAGTGTTTAGCATTTTGTCTTTTGCACATTTACTAAGTAAAAAGATATTAGCTAACAAAATTTCTGTCCCAAAAGGAAGTGTTAAGTGATTTACTCTCTTCTGCAGAAGCTCCAGATAGTGTTTAAGTTTCTCCACAGAATCCTCATCCTCTCCTGCTTTGACACACTGTGGAGGGAACACCCACATACCGATCAACTGCTCCTGAGCTTCAATTTTTTCTGGCAACTTCAAAACAGATAAAACAGAAGTATATTAGTGTTTGATGACCAGCACAATATCAGGGCCAGATTTGTAACAGTCTGGAACAAGTAATGATTCTTCCCACATGCACAGTGTAAAGATTATGGAAGGCAAATGAGGTGCCCAAAGAAAACTGCTTATTCTTTGTCAAATTTTGAAATGGTCACGTTCTGACCACCACATGCAAAAAGAGTTGTTTAGAATGATTACGAGTGGAGGGACGGGTTGGGGCATGGACAGTTTTTAATCAAATTGTGTGTTGTGGTCAGATCAAAGTCATCTGCCTATGCACACCTTCATCTTGTTTGGTGATACAAAAGATTCCCTGTATACTGTACAAGCAACTATAACCAAGCGAATTGAAAAATATGATGGCAGATTGCGGTACTGGATCATGAGACTCTTTTCCTAGTACTAGAATGTTGTAGCTTAAGAATATTGCATCTTTCAACAATGACAGCAGACACAGAAATGGTTAACAGATTCAATTTTTTTTTTAGCAAAATCATCTCTGCCTCTGGGTTTCAATTGACCTCTAAATACAAGTTTCATTGCAAATCTTATCACAACCTCAGTTTGATAAAAAAAAAGAAAATAAATAATAATGCTTTGATGATATGAGCCAAAATATACAGCACTGAAACTCGCGCATCTCGAACGCGCATGTGTGTTTGTCCATGGGGCATAGCTCCAGCCACACGTGTTCCTGGTAGTTTGAAAAAGGTGCAAATTTCCTTTTCATACTGTCCCATTGCCCCGATCTTACATCACCTGATGCCTACTTGTGGGGAATGTTAAAGGAGAGTGTGTTCAACTGCGGAGATTCACAAACTGTGCCTGCATTACACGAACAAATCGTTTCCTTTTTGCTTGAATCTTTGTTCCGGGATATGTGTATGATATGAACACTGTCTACAATGGGGCGGTGCACACACACTTCGGACACTTATATTACGCATACCATGGTAAATCAACTCTTCTGGAGAAATGAACTCACAGATGACAACAAGGTAATATTGTTCGTCTTTTCCTTTCAGTTCTGTATATTTTGGCGTATACCATTAAAAAAATTTTTATTTGACTTTAATCCCAATTTGACTAAACTGACTCCAACAGTATGATCCAATGTTTATTATCTCAATAGTGAGATTCAAAATAACCAATTTACAAGCTCTTACCGATGTAAAGTCTTCCTCTAGTAACCAGGCTGGTGTGCGTGTTGTACTGGCCAGCACTTGATACAGAGTAGCTCTCAGAGAGCAGTAGTTGTCCCCCCTTACTCTCCTCAGCCCAGTAAAACTACAATACATCTCAGAGTAACCCTGCAAAAACAAAAAAAAGTTACATCAATTAAAAATATTTTTAAAATATTAAAAAATACATGAAAAAGATTTGGTTTAAAAACCAAAGCAATTATTTTCAGGATTTGTTCCCGGTATTTCTTAATGGGAAATCCATTGTTTTAGCTCAAAACTCAAAGTTGAACTAACACTTTAACTTTTATATTTGCCATAGAAGAAGAACCTTCAGGGGATGGAGAATTTAGGGTATACAGAGTTTTTAACTATAAATATTTTGTAATATAAGCACTTTGGATAGTTTGACAAACCTAGACTCGTTGCTAGTATAAGTAGCAAATGGAGAAACATTTCTTTTCCTCTCAATGTGGAACTGCAGGATGTTCATGGGAGAGAAATTAGGCATTCCCTTAGCTAGTGGACATGGAGACCACCAGGTCTGTTGGAGAGCAGCTGCTCTAACCCAAATCCACAGAAGGGCAGCTCTTACCTATTCCCAGAATCTAGAGAAGAAGAATCACCTTTCCATGAAATCAACCTTTCAGATGATTGAGTTAGCGTGGACATTATAAGAAGGTCAGAGACCGATTCCCTGGCTTGAAGTTCATGACTGAAGCCAGCCCTTCCTGATGAGTACAAGAGCTTTCAGGCTTCCATGATAGAGAAGTCTGTTGCCACAGCTACCACAACCTTCAAGGTCTCATCTGTGCATACAGTATAAAAGGCTAGTTCAAAATAAAAATAAAAAATAAATAATTAAAAAAAAAGAAAAAAAAGAAAGAAAGGGTCCATGTGGTCACCTCCAGGTCTACACACAACCTTGAATTTGTATATTGTGTGGTGTGGAGTCTAGAGTGGTCCGACACATGCAGCCGTTTTAGGCTTTGTGCAAAGCGTGATTGGTTTGCCATACTTGACCTGCAAGATTAATAATTTCTTAGAACTTGAAAGCAATGGATCCTACTGTTAAAACTTCTATCACACCATTAAAACGCTCTAAAGATGCCATGGTGCCATTTACAAAGAATCTTGAAACTTTTATAGCCGACTGTCTTCAAGCAGTGAAAACTGCTTAACGAACTGGACTACATATTAACGTAAAGACATCAACTGTTATATTGAACCTCCAGCCGCCTAACACAGTATAACTGCAAAACAATCTCTGCTATCTGTTTCCTGTTGAGTCTGGATACTCTCAAGGTTTCTTCCTATTGCCATCTCAGGGATTTTTCCTTCGCACTGTTGCCCTCGGCTTGCTCATCATCGATAAGCTAATCATTTTGATTCAATTCAATTTTATTTGTATATGGCTTTTACCTATTGTCAGAGTCACAAAGCAGCTTTACACAATCAAAATAAATGATGAAAGTTTGTATGAAATGTGAATGTGTATGAATCAAAATATGTAATTCATACACATTTTCATATTTCAAATACATTTCCATAATTTTCTTTTAATTGTGTAAAGCTGCTTTGCGATAAAGCCAATTGTTAAAAGCGTTATACAAATAAAATTGAACTGAATTGAAAACAAGACTTTGGAGCACAAGCAAATGCTCAGAGAGCATCTACATGTTCTGACACCTAGCATAGGGCTAATTCTCTATCCATTTAGTATCCATTTCAATACTAAGCCTATAAATGGATTTTGTGCATATATATCCAACTTTATATCACCTTCATTTTGTGCCTCATGGAAGCATTATTTCCTTCAGCTCTAACACCCTTTTGTGCTGATGGTTACCCGAATTTTACTGAAACCAAGGTTTTTGAATCAGCAGTGGAATGGCTTTCTATCAAACTGTTTCTCTGCTTTTGCTTCCAAGCTGCCGCAGCAGCTGCATGTTACGCATGTACTGTACAGCATGCCCAATGCACATTTACATGCAAAGCAAAAGGAAATTTAGGAAGGGTGATAATCAGTTTTATTTAACGACTGCAAGGTCTCTTGTACCGTTTGTGCCACTGAATTGTGGCTCTGGACACAAACAGTTGGCAGTCATTTTTGAACAATCTGCTAGGAGATCAGTCCATGCCTTGGGTCCTTGCTTTGGGCCTTGCATTGTGATGTTTCTGTTGAGGAAATCTGTGCTCCATACCTCAAGCATGGACTTGTGACTTCATCACTTCATGATGAGCCTGTCTGGCACTACAGCAGTCTGCATATCTCATAGTCATAGCAAAACTAACTTTCTTATTACAATAATAATAATAGAACCTGGATCTGTGACAGCATGAATGAGGCATTTCACCAAGCAGCCACCCTCCTTAAAGCAAAATTATTTGAGATTATTTTTTTAACAATGTCATGCTGGTTCGTCTTCTGCTTAGCTGTGCAAGCAAAGTACTTCAGGCTTCAGTTTTTCGTGTTGTTGTTGTTGCTGCAATAGGATTGCAATAGAATAATACAGGAATGCACAATATAATTAGCTTGGTACATTAACACATTTTTTGTTTAAAGCACAAAATGTAATTTATCATACTGGGCTGCTTTCAAACCACACTCCCTGCTTTTCTGTCCCATTTAATATTGTTGTACAGTATGTGACAGGATTTAAACAAGCCAATTTGATCCCCCCCCCCAAATGTAAGCTCAAATAAGAAGACATCAACCCCCAACATTGTCTGGCAGTGTGTTCTGAGAAGGAGTGAAATAAATAGTGTTTAAGGTATAAAAAAACACATTATTTGAGGGGCATTTCATTTGGAAAATGTACAGACATATTTTGGGTGAGCCCTGAGACCTGTGTTAACTGCAACATATGGGACCTTTAATATGAACATTAACAAGCATCAGTATAATTTGAGTATACCGTACGTAGCATTAAGAATTTAAGGTTTACATTCATGGTATTTGGCAGACGCCCTTATCCATTATACAGTACATCTGAGCAGTTAAGGGTTAAGGGCCTTGATCAAGGGCCAAACAGGGGCAGCTAAGTGGTAATAATAAAAAACTAATAATAAGAACACATAATTTTAGAACACTAACTCACTCAGTCATCGTCTATACCGCTTTATTCTGTGTACATGGTCGCTTGGGGCCTGGAGCCTATTGCAGGAGACTTGGGGCACAAGGTATGTGTACCAGGATGGGTACCAATTCATTGCAGGGCACACACACAAAAACACACACTCACATGCTCATTCACACACTACCGGCAAATTGGGAATGCCAATTAGCCTAATCTGCATGTATCTGGACTACCCGGAGAAAATCCACCTAGCATGGGGACAACATGCAAACTCCACGCACACAGACCCGGAAGCAGGAATTTAACCCGGACCCTGGAGGTGCGAGGTGACAGTGTTAACCACTAATCCACGGTGCTGCCAGTTTATTGCACTACATTATTATATATTTTCTACATGTTCTACATGTTATTGAACTAATGGATGAGCAGTTTATGCAGAATGAGCCTTTAGTAATCTACAACTTAAAACTAAAACAGGATCTTAAACAGGATCTTAAAAAGACAAGTTTCCTACAAAGTGGTGCTTTAATCAAAATACTCTTAAAAAATTTTATTTAAAGCTTATAACCATATTTTCAAATCAATGTTTTAATTCTACTCACAATGTATTTTTTAATAGACAGATGTGGACTTCCTACTGTTCTGAAAGCCTATGAAAGCTCTAAAGTTCACTTTGTTTCTCAGAAGTTTGCTAGCAGAAAGCTCACGGTAGTGGTACTGTAAATCCTGTAATACTCCTGTATTTGCATTGCAGGACTAACACATCTGCCATCCCTTTACACCTCTCACTCACCTTTCTGATGAGATTGCTCTTGGCTGTATTTCCCTTCCACTCTCTCTCACTATACTCCAGAATATCAACAGGATCGTCTAAACTGCACTTATCCTCCACTCCAGGGACTGAAAGGAGAAAGAACACATGACAATGTCAACAAACTGAGATACACTGCATAAAACAACTCTATAACAAATTTGTTTAAAGATTTACATTTGTGTTGATATAGTTGGCTCTAACTGACCATGTACACTATAGAAACATTTTTATACATGACTTATTACATTCCTTCAAACATTTACTTTTGTGTATATATATTTCTTATGCAGATAAGTAAATCTGGTCCACAACTAGAAGGCTAGGCTGGAGTCCATTTTACTGCTTACGTAAATAGGTTCAAAGTGACAAGCGGTAGGTAGAAGTCATGTGTACACAAATATTTTTCTGCACAAAATTGCCATTCTGTGAAACGGCCTTTCAAAGATGCTTGAACAGTTGGCCCTATAACAAGTTCTGAAGAAATGGCAAAAAAGCATGGAAGAACTGTATGTAAGGTCTGAGTCAAGGCCATTTATTTATTTATTTATTTTTAAATGTTTAGGTTGGAATTACACTGACACCATAATACAACCAACCACAATTAAACATCACTTAAATGCTTGGTAAAGTTGCCTCATAAAAAGACGTCATCTGATGACCTGCATGAACCAAATGACCAGGTTATCACACCTAGTGATTCAAACTGTGACGAGTGTCTCTGGAAGGAAGAGGAATCATTTTAACATGTGAATTCGCCACCACATTGATACTGTAAAATACTAAAGGTGGGTGAGCAAAATATCGGAAATGTAATTTTTTTTTGGGCCAGGCAGTCGATAATAATACAGAGTTCAATGACACGGTTCTGCTTCACTTTATGAAGATACACACTGATCAAATATACATCAAATATGATTAATACTTGTAAACTCCAGCAGTGGCACCAATTTAACTTCTTTGTCCTGCTCTTGGTCCATCTCGTCATCAGCCCGGTAGAGATCTTCATTTCTGATTAAAAAAATAAAATAAAATAAACAAGCACACTAAAACATGCCTGGAAAAACCCTTGACGTTGTGATATTTTGACATTTTGTCCTATTACACCGATCAGCCATAACATTAACACCACCAACAGGTAACGTGTACAACACTGATCACCAACTATACACCAGTAAATCGGGGACAGCGTCATAGGCACCCAAGACTCACTTATTACCACCCAATACAATCCGATCCAATCAAGCACCCACGGTTCCCAGAGTTCATACACTGAGGGGTCAAAGCTGTTGAGTGGAACAGAAAATCTCGATGGTTTTTAATGTTATAGCTGATCAATGTAGAGTATATCAAATATATACTATATGTATTTAATTCTCTGTCCAACTTAATCTGTTCTACTGAAATTAACTACGTTCAGGATGACTGAGAGATACTTACTGTTCCTGCTCATCCTTCTCTGCAATGTTTTCTATGTCACTCACAGGTATCAGTGCAACTTTTATATCAGGGCTACTGCTCAAAACAATCTCTTCTCCTTTTTGACCTGGAGTCCTTCCTGCATTCTCTTTTTCATCTCCTGCTGTCGTCTCATCATTCTCACAGGCCTGTGGTGCTGGCTCCCCCTCTCCCGTGAGTACGTGCTCCAATGAGAATGTCTCACTTGGACCAGTATCCTTGCTTTCAAGCTCATTTTCATCAGCATGTTCACTGCAAATGAGACAATTCGGGTGGTATTATAACCAAGAAACATGATTCACAGGAAACTTTATAGCTATGTCCATTAAATGGTTAATTTGTCACTGTTGACCATTGAGTTAAAAATAAAGTTTGCCACTTCGGAGTCCAATAACACATCGTTGCCTCATACTGTAATCACTAACATAATATTAAACCTCCTCTGCAAATGTCTCCTCTATGACTAATAGTTAATAAAAATGTTATGCGTAGATTTATATGAAATGTGCCTGCTAATAAAAGCGTTATAAAATGCCGCCCTGTAATTTATCTATCTCTGTAAATAATCACACATTCTGCAAAGGCCACTCTAAACTTAAGAGATCATAATACAGTATGGATTGCTTCTCCCAGGCCTGTTCAACCCACATAGAATAAAAATACAGCTCTTACTTTATGTGAAAATGTTTTCAGAAGTAAAATAACATATCTATTTCAGTGCTAAAAACATATGTTAAAACATGTTTTTCCTTTGCCTTTAGTTAGCACATATAAATAGTAATCTTTAAAAAAAACCTGTTAATAGACATCCAGAAACTGACAAAGTAAAAACACTGCGGTGGCTGGGCTATAATTTCCCCCCTTCTTAATATCAAAACAAATTTAGAAAACTGGACATTTAATTCCACCTGGTGGTGGGAAGTGTAAACAACAGCATGTGCTTACTCAGGTTCCTCTGTAGAATGAGGCTTCTCTACAGGCGCGTGTGTGAGCAAACCATTTTGAAACGCCTGTTGAACTTCTTCCTTTTGTACACACTCGCCGATGGTCTCCTGGGTCTCTGTAGTGTCAGTGGGCTCTCGTTTCTCCAGTTCCTCTGCAACACTAACAACAGAGAAATTATTTAATTTGACATCAACTCACGTGGTCCTGATCTGGGGATATAAAGTTAATACTACACATAAATGGCTCGATCTGTACAGTGGGGTTATACATCTAAGAATATGTGATATTTATGTGACTAGATAGTCTAATAAAAACTGAACAAAAGTCAAAATGACAACTGGCACAGAATAACCATGGTAAAGAATTCTATTTTATATCACTACAACAAGCATTACACAAATGATCAAATCCTCATTATTTTATTGATATTGTATACTGATGTTGTATTGCCTCTACAGACAAGTCAAAGAAAAAAGGTAGAATCAGCACATCTCTTACAGATAGAGGTTATTTATGTGAGGTTGTGCTTCTAAGAACAACATACTGTAGTGTATAGCCTTTCACATAAACACAAAAATAAAATATTTGATGAATGCCAGATAACGATTGTGACCTTTTCTTTGCCACAGTGTCATATGATAATGCACTTTGTTTTGACATCAAAGCCAAGTATATGGTATAAGAAAAAGCTATTCAAAGTAGGAGGGTATAGGGTCCATTCACGTGCCATCAGTGGAATCATAACGAATCCCCCCCCCCCCCCCCCCCCAACCTTGGAGTGGAAGCCATTATTTCAGTGAAAGTATTTTTTTACAGGGCTGGGTTTCTAGTTCAACACCCGATTGCTGATCTGAGCTGCTGAGTACGAAAACGTCGTTCAAGAGCTCAACAGTGTAAACAACAACCAGCGACCTTCTGATCAGCAGTCTCTTAATTACTGAGTTATCACTACAGTACTCTTTGAATTATTCCCTATTCAATAATTAATTAATTGTATTAATTAATACAAAATGTTACTAATAAATACATTAATTAATTGTAATAATTCAATTTTATTATTAGGCTATGTAATAACCTAATAATAATTATATTAAAATAATTAGTTTCCAGTGCAGGAAGTGGCAGGAGTATTTGAGTGCTATTCCCCCAAAAGACAAACGAAAAGAATCAGGCTTGATGGGGAAAAAAAAAAATCAGATAAGCATGCATTTTACCACCCAATTTTTCAGCCTAAATTATTCATAGGAAATCCCCACCCCATCTCAGGGCGCTCCCCTCTCAACCAACAGTTTTACCAACCAGAGAGAGTAAAAACCTTACTGTTCTTAACTGCTGCCCATGCACCGTTAAGGGACCACACACACACACACACACACACACACACACACACACACACACACACACACACACACACACCCCCGGG
>JAAGKR010004927.1:32306-55825 GCA_011419295.1 Clarias macrocephalus
ACCCCCCCCCCCCCCCCCCCCCCCCCCCCCCCATTACTTGTGTGAACTCACTCGTGATTGATGTGGAAATGCAAGGATGCCATACCTCCACTCCTGGAAGCATAGCCAATTTTGCTCCCTAGGACTCCCAGCCATGGGTGACTCCGGCACCACTGAGATTTGAACTTGTGATCTCCAGTTAACAAAATAATGCTTTTCTGTTGCTCCACTCTGTACTACGTGCAGTTTATAGATGTAGCCCATAAAACCATTCTAGATAGAATTCTCACACAGCTATGAACCTCTGTGAAGCTTTTTTTTGTACGGCAAACTTTTTAAATGCTTTGAATATACTGTAGTCGTCATAAAATACAAACTTATACTAGTGTGTTACAGTTGTAGAGTCTGGTACTTTTCTCAACTAAATGTTTCCATGAGCAACCCACATTCACAGGAAGAACGTGTTAGACTGACCTTTTCCTTTGCCGTGTGAATAATTGGGTGCCATCAAAGTTTAAAAGAAGTCTGAGTGTGAATCAAATCGGGGAAAATGTAAAAGTCAATCCGAAATTGATCTGCAGGTTCAGGCCGGTATCTAGAGCACAATCTGAGCCTGTAGTGAATTGGTGTCTGGTTAAATCATCTGCTCAGTGATTTAGCAGCAAATTAATGCTTGCCAGGTCACATGAGTAGAAATTGAGAAATACTGGACAGAAGCTAAAAATAAGACCTAACATTGGCTCTTATTTATTTGCTTTGTCTACTTTGGTTCCCTTCCAATGAACTGACTAGTTATTTAAACAGGCAGAGAACAGATTCTCGCTTCAATATCAATTCATAAGCTAATGAGGGCTGACTAGTGCCAGTGCTGCAAGGTAAGGTGTAGTGCAAGAAGATTAATGCTAGACCAAAAACTCTAAGTGACACGGCTACTGCCGCTCAATGCTGTCTAGTAGCTTACATTTGACTGATAGTGACATAAGACTAGTAAACTAGTAAAAAAATAAAAATAAAACAAGCAATAAATGTTCACCTCATACTGTTTGTAGGGGGTTCATGCAATAACTCTTGGTTCTCAGTATATGAAGGTTCCTCACATGGTTTCTGCAAAACCTCAGTCGATAGAGGTTCTTCTACATTCACCTCGGCAGGCTTCTCATCTTTCAAATCCCCATCTGTCAAGTCATCCGCTTGGCCATTTTCTACATAGTTTACAGTAGATTCCTCAATAATGTTCACAGACTCTGGGGTTTCCTGAGTTTTAGGAGGTAAGAAGTCTTCCTTTACACCAACATCCTCTTCGCGGATTTCCAGCCCTTTACCAGCAACAACCTTTTCAATGGCTAGGGCTGTTTTTTCTACATCCCTTGAAGGTTGTGATAAAGATGCCAAATGTTCTGAATTGGAATTGTCAGGTAGTAAGTGTGCACTGTTATCTGCAACGTCCACAGAAGTAAGGGGTCTTTTCGATTCGAGTCCATCCACTGTCAAGTCACTCAGAACTGGTTCCTCGGTTTGAAGGATGTCAGTTGTAGGTAAAACTTCTACAGTTGCTTTGAGTTCATCCACCTCTGTACCTACCTCGCCAGCGTCTCTTTTATTATTCATCTCTGCAGAAACTTCGGCAGAATTTTTATCCACTTCAGCTGACCGCATCACTGTGTCCTCTTCAGGAACCTCCTTCTGTGCATTCACCTGCAAAACATGTAGTTCATCAGCAGATTTTGCCGTTGCATCCGGTACTGTCAACTCGTGCACACCAGATTTATCCTCTTGTTCCAGTGCATCAGATAACTCAACTCGTGTTTCCTCTTTCACTATAGCTGTAGCCAACTCTGTTGGTGTGCTAACTGGCAGTGTATCTGTGTCTTCAGTGGCAGAAATCTGAATCGCTTTTGTAGTCTCATCATCCTCTTTTGTTTCCGTGGCTGTAGTAGTGGCATCTTCTGGTTCATGTGATGCTTTTGAGACAGGTGAGGCACTTTGGTTAATTTGTGCAGCTAGAGAGACATCAGTGTGGAGCATCTGGATTACAGAACCATAAGAACTCTGTGCAGACCCCTCAGCTAACTTGGGAGCTGCTACAGGTTGTGTGCTGATTACAGCATTTTCTTGCCCGTCTTCATTTTTGCTGTTGGAAGAATAATAAATCATCACTCAATCTTTTATTAGTACTTATTACATCACAGTTGACAAAGAGGTTTTACTGAACACCTTACCCATCTTCGACTGCCAGTGCCGGGCTAATTCCATCAGTCGTTAGTGGCCTTGCTGAAACCTTAGAATCCGGTGAGTTTAGCAGCCCCTGCGTTTCATCCACCGTGTGATCACACGGATTTGATGTTGGGCAGCACAAGCTGTTCCCCATGTTAACGGTTTGCAATTGCTTTCAGCCAATCATCTGAAATGGGTTGTAAACATCCATTTTTTTCTAATGTAAACACCAGACTGAAGAATATCCAAATTCATTAGGAAAGTTAGATGCCAAGTTACCCTTGGTCCTCCCACGACCAGTGCATACAGTACCTGTGATATTCCAATCTGGTGACGATTGATTATCAGGAGAACCTGAAGTGGTCCAGACAGGTGCAACATTCAAGCCTGTTAACAGCAAATATATATATATAATTAGAAAATTAGTTGTAGTTATGGGTAGGAAAGTGGTTCAGCAGAGAGCACTGCCGCCAGAGTCCATGGTTTGATCCTGAGCTTGTGTTACTGTCTATGCAGTGTTTCTGTACATGCACACGGGTGTCCCCCCAGTTCTATGGTTTCCACCCACCTACAGAATACATGTGGGTGGGTTGACTGGCTGTAATAAATTGCTCTAAGGTGTGAATGAATGTGTGACCGTGTATATGGCTGTTGCTATGTCATGGACTGCCAGATCCAGTCCGCTGTTTATTCCTGCAGCATGCAGCACTCAGCGGACAGGTTCTAGATCTGCTGTAAGTTCAAGCAAGACAAAATGCTAATTAAAGACGATGACAAGAATGTCAATGAAAGTAGGATGAGAACGAAAACTTGTGTATGTTGCTGTACTGGTTTAGACCTGTTCAAGAGCGAAGGGAAAGATCATTAAATAGACACAAGTTAAAAGTCAAGCATGCAGTCAATGCATGACTATCTGATCAGATAAATCACAACACAGTGCATACACAGATGGTAGCAGCAAGTAGCTGGAGTTGCAAATCCAGAATTGGGACAGTAGGGTTTATCCTTTCAACTGCGGCATTCGCACTATGCACACTATGTAAGCTAATACGCATCCTCTGGAGATCACTGCTATGCCTTTCTGTTTGCTTTAAAAAACAGAGTAGTAGTAGTTTGACAATCATTGCTTTATTATTTAATTTAACTTCGCATCACTTTTTTATGATTTAATAAATCTTGCATGAATTCATATAATCGTACCACTCAGAGCCAAACACGGACATCTGACTTACTGAACAATGAAACGACTGTTTGCAACGTGTGCGCACACACACACACACACCACACACACACATTTTGCCACTCTCACTTCTTTAAATTAAATAAATCATGAAAGTTGTTTCCTACAAGTGCGACAGGTGCTCCTGGTGTACGACAGCGCGTGCGATAAACTCGCGACACGCTCACGCGCACCAAACGACCAGCAAAGATTGGTTTAATTTTTTACGTATTTAAAAAGAGTGTATACAATAAGTATAAAAATGGTATTGTATTAAATACGCACTTCTCGTTTACCTACCTAACTGATGCAGCCTTCGCTGGACATTTGTTGAAACACCACCATTTTCGCCAAACAGGAAGTTTGAGCTTTTTCTAAAACGTTAGTTTCGCTTTTCCTCCTGGACCACGCCCACTCGTGATTTTTTTTTTTACACACGTTTAAATTGGGAAAAAAAAGAGAAAAACGTCCACAGTAACGTCTTAGGTCAGTGTATAAATGGGGTAAGAGCTGGACACGGTTTAAACAGAGTAAGGGGTTTAATCAAGTTCTTGCGCAGTTGTAAGAAGAGACTCGAGGCTTGGGCCGCGTCCCAATCCACATAAAGTACTAGTGACGCTTATTTATTTGTGCGCGCGTTTCCCAACTAAAATAGTTATAAGGCATCTTTACACTAAGCAAACACTAAGGGTAAAAAATAAAAACCCTAAACGTAATGCGTTATGATTAATAGCAAGAAAATTTTTATATATATAGGAAATAGTAAACATCTATAATGATCTGACTGATTGTGAGCTTACTTTAACACTCCAATATTTAATTGATGAATTTTATTTTTATTATTGTTTTAAGTTCAAGGAAATGTTTCGTCACTTTAATCATAAATGCAAATGGAAACATAAACGTTTCATCTAAAGATATTTTTTCATTAAATGAATAATTCACAATAAAATCAATATCTTATAAGAAAAATTATAAATAGGACACAAAAATTATGTAACAATATTCCATTATAATTCATAATATGAAATAAATAATCAGTCACCCCAAACTATGTAATCTGGGTTACTGTTACACAAAAACAGTTTCATTTTTAAATACATTTGACAATTTGAAATTGTTCCAGAGACAAATTTAAAAGGCATGTCAGAGGTCTCTCTTCATTTGATTAGAAATGTCATAATTTACCTTGAAATTTCATGTGAAGCTTTTACGTCCATCATTAGTGTTACTCATTTTATAATCATAACTGATTACACATCTAATAATTAATTGATTTTTACAGATGGAAGCATATGAAAAAGTAATTGCCCCCTAACTAGTTGTGCTACCCTTAGCAGCAAATGATTGTAATTGAGGGTTTTTGAAATCTGACAATGAGTCTTTCAGTTACTGTGGAGGAATTTTGGCCCACTCTTCTTTGCAAAATTGTGTTAATAGTTAATATTTTTCTCTAAATTAACATTGGTGTTACCATTACCACACCCACTTTTTTGTATCAGGAAGAGGAGCAACACCAGTTATTAGATGTATAATTTATTATTTTTTTAATGCATTAAGTAAATTTTTTTTGTGGGCTAAAGTTAAGTGATTTTTAGGGGGTAAGTTATTGCTATTAAAGAAATTCTAGATATGAAAGAAGAAATACATTTCAGGAGAGTTTTATGACTCAAATTCCACTTTTTCTGTAGAATGACTCATATACTCTTAAGAACTCGTAGGGATAATGTAATGTGCAGTATGCAGTAAATAGTGAGGAATGTAGATGTAGTACACTACAGCAGTGTTGAAATGCTCAGTTCTAATTGGCCAAAGAGCATGGTATGATTTTCTTTCTGTAGTCACAATGCCATGAAAAAGTACCAGTTTCCTTTTCTGTTTTTTATTAATTTTAATATTTGTCACAATTAAATGATTCAGATCCTCAAGCTAATTTTAATATTACATGAAGATAAACCGAGTAAATACAAAATGCAGTTTTTAAATGATAATTCCATTTATTAAAGGATGAAAAAGCTTTCCAAACCTACCTGGCCCTATATGAAAAAGTAATTGACCCCCAAACCTAATAACTGGCTGTGCCACTCTTGGCAACAAACGATTGCAATTGAATGTTTTCGATACCCGAATGAGTTCTTTACATCACTGTGGAGGAATTTTGACCCACTCTTCTTCACAGAATTGTGTTAATTCAGCCAAATTGGAGGGTTTTCACGTATGAACAGTCTGTTTAAGGTCATGCCACTGGCTTTGAGAATATCAGAATACAAGTTCGCACTTTGGTTAGGCCACACTAAAACCTTAATTTTTTTGTTTTGAGCTATTCAGATGTGAACTATCTGGTGTGTTTTGGAACATTGTCCTGCTGTATAACCCAACTGCGCATAAGCTTAAGGTCATGAACTGATACACAGGCAATTTCCTGATTTTCTGTTTTATCTGAATTTTATCTGAGCCACACTACAGGTGTTGGACAATGAGACTGAAAGACTGGCCAATTTCATTTTAGAGGTTTCATGGCTAAATTTGAGCAGTCTAGTGGCCAATCTTCATTGATGGAACATTCCACCAGTAAGAGCAGAGTGTGAAGGTTTAATTAGCAAAGTAATTGCACAGTTTTGCTTTTACATTATGGGTGGCATATCAACAGTTCAAAAGAGGACAAACTGTTGGTGCGTGTCTCGCTGGCGCATCTGTGACCAAGACAGCAAGTCTTTGTGATGTATCAAGAGCCACGGTTTCCTGGGTAATGTCTAAAAGGGATGTCCGGGTGCTAACCCAGATTGAATCCAAAAAACATAAAACCACAGCTGCCCAACTCACTTCAGAATTAAATGTGCACCTCAACTCTCCTGTTTCCGGGAGCTCCACAGGGTCAACGTACATGGCCGGGCTGCTACAGACAAACCTTTGATCGCTCATGCCAATGCCAAATGTCGGTTTCAATGGTGCCAGCAGCGAAAATCTTGGGCTGTGGACAATGTGAAACATGTATCGTTCTCTGATGAGTCCACCTTCACGGTCTTTCCCACATCCGAGAGAGTTATGGTGTGGAGAAGCCCCAAAGAACCGTACCACCCAGACTGTTGAATGAATGAAGCATGGGGGTGGATCAGTGATGGTTTGGGCTGCAATAGCTCAGCCTTCCTTAGGTCGTTAGATGTGCACGTCACTGCCAAAGACTACCGAACCATTCTGGAGGACCATGTGCATCCAAAGGTTCAAACATTGTATCCTGAAGGTGGTGCCGTGTATCAGGATGATAATGCACCAATACACACAGCAAGACTGGTGACAGAGTGGTTTGATGCACATGAAAGTGAAGTTGAACATCTCCCATGGCCTGCACAGTCACCAGATCTAAATATTATTGAGCCACTTTGGGGATTTTGGAGAAGCGAGTCAGGAAACGTTTTCTTCCACCAGCATCACGTACTGTAGTGACCTGGCCACTATTCCACAAGAAGAATAGATAAAAATCCTTCTGGCCACTGTGCAGAACTTGTATCGGTCATTCCCAAAACGAATTGATGCTGTATTGGCCGCAAAAGGAGGCCCTAGACCATACTAATGAATTATTGTGGTCTAAAACCAGGCGTTTCAGTTTCATTGTCTAACCCCTGTATCTGTGCATGCTGAAACCTTGAAGATAATCTACACTGTTCAGCCATAACACTGAAACCACTGAGAGATGAAGTGAATAACATTATCTTACAATGGCACACCTGCATTGGTCATCTGCATGCAGGTAAAAAACATGCATATTTTGTCTCTTTAACTTTAAACAAGAAAAAAAAAGGGGGAAGGTGGTGCAGAACGACTATGGGTGGTATAGCATGAATAAGATAAACTTTTTTCTTGCAGTTCCACAGCAGGAAGTAATGTAAAACGTTACAGATAATTATAATTATTATTGTTGGTATGATATGAATCAAACATGTTTTTCCTCAGCCCACCACTCAATAAGTGATTTTTGTTGTTGCTGTGTTTCATTCCTTATATACAGTATGCATTTTGGACTTGGATGTTAGTCAATTTAAAAAGTCATGGTCTCAGCACTGAACAAAAAACTGCCTCTCTGTTATTTTTCTTTATGAGACTGCTTATAATTACATAAATTATGCTTTACAAATTGTCCTGTGTTTCTTTTTAAAAAAAAAAAAAAAAAAAAGGGACCCAAAACAGAACAAAACATTTTTCTTGAAATTATTTATTGAGATGCTGTTTGTAAAAATTTACCACAGAGACATAAGTATTGAAACGGAGGCTCACTCATCTTGTAATAAATTCAAACAGATGCGTGCCTGAGCTGTTGAATATGGATCCTCAGCTCTTCAGGCAGTCCCATTTCAGTCACAAGCTCCAGACACATGTGAATTAACTGCTCCAGACTCTCCCCATTCATAAACAAAGTCTCAGTATGAATCCCAGCTGAACTCTCATTAATATCCTTGACAGATCCACAGCAGTCGCTCCGTCCTTTCTGGCAACATTCATCATCTTTATCGTTTCTGCAGGGTCCGTGATCACTCTGATCCATGCCCAGGTCATCCATATCTCCAACAAGCTCTGATATGCTGGGAGGAGGCAGCTCCTGGGCTTTGCGCATGGCCTCGAATAGGCCTTCTTCATATTTCTCTACTTTCTGAAGAAGCTGTGTGATGGACTCCGAGCTCACTGAGGGATGGGACTGACTCCAACACCGCAGTGCACTGTGGAAGGCAAGGACAGCAGGTCAATTTTATTGCAGCATACTTTTACATGAATCAGCTAATTAGTAATTATATTATATTATATTATATTATATTATATTATATTATATTATATTATATTATATACACTGATTTAAATAATTGAGCTTGACCTGGAAACTCTCCTGCATAATACACAAAACTACCTCAGAAAAACACACCAACTAGAAACAAATAATATATTTTTTGTGATTTAAGAACATTCTAGCTCAGAGCTAAACCTTTGCTCAACAAAATGTAACAAAAACTTTACAAAACCTCTTGAAAAACACTGACTAGAAAATGGAGAGTACAGAGAAATACTGTGCAAAAGCATGCACATAATGAGAATAGGCTATTTCTGGTATGTGCAGGATGTGTACAGAGGTCACACTGAAGTCAGGCTGAGCAGACAATTCGCATGAACGACCACAAAATGTGGCGATGTGACAGAACCTTCTTCACAGATGAGGGGAAAAGCAGCACACAATGCACACTTAATGATCAGAGTGGATGCCCCTTATGTGTATCTATGCTTTTAGCAGCTTTTAGAAATACAGGTGCTTGCAAAAAAACAGGCTTGCAGCTAAATTCTTGCTGTAAGTACTTTACTACGTGCAGTACAGACCAAAAGTTTGGACACACCTTCTCATTCAAAGAGGTTGAATTTGTATTATGGCAAGAAAAAAGGAGCTAAGTAAAGAAAAACGAGTGGCCATCATTACTTTAAGAAATGAAGGTCAGTCAGTCCGAAAAATTGGGAAAACTTTGAAAGTGTCCCCAAGTGCAGTCACAAAAACCATCAAGCGCTACAAAGAAACTGGCTCACATGCGGACCGCCGCAGGAAAGGAAGACCAAGAGTCACCTCTGCTGCGGAGGATAAGTTCATCCCAGTCACCAGCCTCAGAAATCGCAGGTTAACAGCAGCTCAGATCAGAGAGCAGGTCAATGCCACACAGAGTTCTAGCAGCAGACACGTCTCTAGAACAACTGTTAAGAGGAGACCTTCATGGTAGAATATCTGCTAGGAAACCACTGCTAAGGACAGGCAACAAGCAGAAGAGACGCGTTTGGGCTAAAGAACACAATAAAGAAAACTCTTTGAATGAGAAGGTGTGTCCAAACTTTTGGTCTGTACTGTACTTGTTCTCTTTCAATGCCAAAATTGAATACTGGTCAGCAAATATTTTCTGGAAATTTAGACTAAACAAAAGAAAAAAAAAAAAGACTCAGGAATGTACTAGTGAAGATAAACAAGGTAATAGAATTTCATTTTAAAAAATTGTAACAACATTATATCTTATTCCAGTCAGCAGTGTTTTAATAGTGAGAAAGCAAAAGTTGTAAAACTCAGATTATACCCTAGACAACACAAGCCATTAAATTAAGACAGAGACTAGTGTGAAAGGCACACTGAGGTCAACAGTTACTCTCTCTGAAGGAAGTAAAAATAACAGAGTGAAGTGTTTTTTTTGACTGAAAGAATAGATGGAATAAAACAGGTAGATCATCCAATAATATTTGCTCTAGTCTTTTAGTATTTAAGCTTTGAAGAAACTTAAGCTTTTGGAGGACAGTGATCTCAAACACAAAACCAAAACAATAAAACAATACAGGTAGTGCTGGGAGACCTGACCTCAAATCAGTCTCATGATTAATGAAGTATTGTTTTAGGGATTTTTGTACATTTGGTTGGTTTATGCCTTGTTATGGTGAATCCACACTTGTAGAGAAAAATGAGCCAGTTCCACCCAGTTCAGAGGAAATGTTTATTTTGAGCAGTAGTGTCTGACACAGGAATTCATTTTTTTTAAAAAAGCCAAAAGGGTTCTTTGATGTTGCCTACAAGTCTCTTCTTAACCGAGAAACTGAAAGTGCAATAGTACATATTTATGTGGCAGAAGAACAAATCTCTCTTACTAGGGCTGGGCTGTTAATGGAAAATTCATTGAAACTGACATTCAGAACCTCTCACCCATAGAATCTTATCAATGTAGTTTTATTATTATTATTATTATTATTATTATTATTATTATTATTATTCAATCTGTTAACACTGCTAAATTCTGCTAACTTGAATCAAGTTTTTCTATTTAGCTGTTTATGGTCAGAAGAGAAGTCTGACCAAAAAAAAAAATGTATTATTTTATATATAAAATATATATTTTTTACATTGTTATATAACAATGTACAAAAAAAAAAAATTTATATATAAAATAATATATATATATTTTTTTGGTCAGACTTCTCTTCTGACCATAAACAGCTAAATAGAAAAACTTGATTCAAGTGCTCTAAATGGGACTACATGTCAAAGCAGACTAGTAGGTATGTAAAGAACAACAGGTAGAATCACGAGCACGGTTCAGTATGTGTGATATAAAAAAATAATAATAAAAAAAAGCACTATATATAAGGATTTTTTTTTCCAAATAACACATACTGACCCGTTTTCGTGATTCAACCTGTTGTTCTTTAGAGCACTATCCTAATAAGTTTGTATCTGGATCAGGGTGATCCTATCTAATGTTGTTTTGAACAACCAGCACAAAATTAAGATGGATTACCTGATCCTGGACAGTAAACCATGGGATTTCCAAATGTACATTATTCTGATCCAGATTAGACTTGGGCCCAGAGTACGGAGGATGGCTTTTTTACTCTATGCCAAGCCGGATGCAACAGGTCTTGAAGAAAAAATACTTCATACTAAATACAGATTTCACTGCATAAAATAATTTATTATCTTGACTGTCATAAGATAAGAACATCATCAAATATTGAATTCCACCTTCTTTGGTCAGGACTGCAGCATACGTTTAAAGGGAGATAAGTTTAATCTTGGCATAAGTAGTATGGACACAGGGTTGTTTTGGTCACTTGGGGGAAAAAAGTGATTAAAAGCAAATACTTACCTAAGAATTCCTTTGAATTGACCAATAGCCTTCATTTTAACAGCTCCTTCTCTGTAGCCCAAGTTGAAACCCTGCTGAAGGGAAGTCTCCTTGCCAGCGTCAATTCCATCCCTGAAACCGTCCTGATAGAAAACCACATTGTCCATTCCAATCCCTTCCCCAGTGTTATTATATCAAGTTAAAATGTATACTGTTACTACAGAAAGTTGTGTCAAACATTCACTCATGCATTCATTGTCTGTAATTGTCTTTATCCTGTCCACAGGATTGCAGGGGCATTAAGTCTAACCAAAGAGACTTGGGTACACAGTGGGGTACACCCTGGATAGGATGACAATCCATCGCAGGGAACACACACCTACACACTCATTTGGGAATACCATTCAGCCTAATCTGCATGACTTTGGACTGGGGACGGGGAGAACATGCACACTCCACACACACACACACACACACACACACACACACACACACACACAGATCTGTGGGAATTGAACCTGGACCCTGGAGGTGCAAGGGGACAGTTCAAAACACTCAGTCACCATGCTGCCAGAAAGTGTGGGTGTAATGTAATTAATCAAAACATTATTTCTAAATGAACCACACTGATTGATGATGCAGAGGGTAGTGATCCGGTTCTGTGTGTGTGTGTGTGTGTGTGTGACTGTCATCCCATCCAGGGTGCATTCCTGCCTTACGCTCGCGTCTCGAGGACAGGTTCCTTACCCAATATAAACTCTTAACCGGAATATACAATTATTGTAGATGAAAGGTAATATTAAATTTTTTCCACACAAACACGCCTCCGAGTTCAAATATTAACCCCAAATACCTCCAGGTCCACGTGCTTTTCCACATGCTTCCAGAAAACAAACAGCATGACTCAGATTTATAGGAAACTGCAGCTCGCCATAATCAGACTGTGTAACGTTACTATTGTAAAAATCTTTATTGTATGTTTTGTATTTCTTTTTTAATCGGAAGGAATCTTTAGGAGATTTTAAATCTAATTATATTAAAACGTTAAGTATGTATGGAGAGGTTTGAAGGTAAAAATCCATACAGGTAACCTGTGTCACCGCCAAATAAACCCGGAGAAAACGGAAAGCCGCCTCACCTTAGCTCGCTTTTCCATATTGTATCTCCATTCTTTGTTTTGAAGACTGAGTTCATCAACGTCATCATCAAAAACATCGTCGTTTCGCGGCAGTGCTGTTACCCAGGACATGCTGACTGACACTACAACTCTCTCAGCTCACCGACATCAAAGCTGCTCATTCCGACCTTCCACTACGGCCTTTTACACCCGTCTCTAACAGCGCTTCTCCATAGAAACACGCCTCTGGAGGAGCTCGCCATGTCTCTGACCACGTGACCACGTCATCCAATCGCGTCAAGTGTTTCTTCCTTTGCGCTTGCTTTGGAACTGACACTCACCCACAGCGCCACCCATCGCCTGGCATGTTAATAAAGAAAAAATCGTACACACACCTCAACATGAAAAATACACACCGATCAGAAATAACATTATGACCAGCTCTTAATATTAAGTAGGCCCTCACTTTTGTCACCATAACAGTGATGCACTATGTGTTCTGACACCTTTGTATCACAACCAGCATTAATCTTTTCATCGATTTGATTTGACGCTAACCCTTCGATTGACAGGAATAAATACAGTTAGGGCTGTGGCTGTCGAATATTTTAGTAATCGAGTATTCTACCAAAAATTTAACCGATTAATCGAGTAATCGAATAAAATGTACTTTTGCTTAAATAAACAGCAATGTAAAATATACTGCTCAAAAAAATAAAGGGAACACCTAGTCCCGGTTTGACTTGAACTTTCATGCACATATGAGAGGCGTTCAAATCAAACTGGGACTAAGTGTTCCCTTTATTTTTTTGAGCAGTATATATAAGAGAAAGATTAATTGTTTTTTTTTGTTTGTTTTTGTTTTTTTAGAAAACCTTTATTTTTTTATATGCATACAGCACTTTATCAAAAAATAAACATTGTCATTATTCACAATACAAAGAATAGCTTAAAGTTGACTGAGATTAATTAAGTGCATTACAGTGCCACACATTCTTGTTTTAAAGCCTTTTCTCAGATGCAAAAACAAAACAAAAAAAAAGGTATTTCAAATGACTTTAAGTATTAAAAAAAAACTAAGGCACACATTAAAATAAATAATTATACAAAAACACTAAGTTGTGCAACTTAACTTTCAGAACTAAAAGTTTCAAAATCTACACCTCAGGCATAATATAATCCTTTACTGACATCTTATTGGAATGCTTTGTGATGACATTTAGGATGCAAAAATCCATGGACAGGAACAAGAGTCAATACATTGTGTTTTAAGTCAATATATTAATCAGAATATAAATATCTCTCTCTTGGATGTGTGCACACTAGTATTTAAAGGAGCGTGTGATTGCAATGAAGAGAGGTAAGCATGTTAACATGCTCCGAACTGAGACTTGCCCTGCGCTTTGAAGCAATGTTTCCTGCTGCTAAAAAAAATTAGAACGCGCCCTCAAATTACGCAGCTAACTATTTGCGTCTCCTTCTGCGTTGTTGGTGACGTAAGCGTTTCTTCTTCGTTGGTGTTTACTGACGGCTTGCATCCGGAAGCGCGTGCGTCACTGCGTCAAGTTCATTAAAAATTAAAAGAAGCTTCGAGGCAGAAGATTTTTGTGTAATCGAATTACTCGAGTTACGCGAGGAATCGTTTCCCCACTAAATACAGTGGTCACCACAGTCCCTAGTTGGACTACATCTAGGCATTTGGCAGATGCCCTTATCCAGAGCGACTTACATTTTTATCTCATTATACATCTGAGCAATTGAGGGTTAAGGCCTTGCTCAAGGTCCCAACAATATGATGTTCACAGACTGCAGTGATAAGGCCCTACCAAAAATGATCCAAGGAAGGAAAACCGGTAAACTGGCAGGATCATGGGTGGCCAAGGCGTTCTGATGCACATGGGTAGCGAAAGCCGCCTTGTCTAGTCTGATCCAATAGAAGTGCTAGTGTAGATCAAATGAATGAAAAGGATACTGCTGGTTGTTCTAGAAAGGTGTCAGAACACATGTCATTATTGTTTTGGTGGCAAATGGTAACCTACTCAATATTAGGTGGGTAGTCGTAATGTTACAGCTGATCATACTGAGATCTTTAGAGAAAACATGCTACTACACATTACACATAATCCAATTTGAGTTTTAAATAAGGGGATAGATAACTCTTCAAGTGTGTAAACATTTTGGGGACCCTCTTAGAAATAATAACTTTCCCACACCTTGAAATTTAGGCTTTTGAAAAATATCTTCTAATTTAATGCCTTTTAGTAATTTCAATTCAATTTTATTTTGTACAGCGCTTTAAATATTTGACACAGTGTAGACACAGTGTATAATAATTATGGAAGTTTGTATGAAATGCGAATGTGTATGAATCAAAATGATCAGATTGTCCCTGTTGAGCAACAGTGCCAAGGACGACGGCGACCATGGCAAGGAAAAGCTCTTTGAGATGGCAATAGGAAGAAACCTTGAGAGGAACCAGACTCAACAGGGAACCCATCCTCTTTTGGGTGATAACGGATAGCAGGGATTGTTTTGCAGTCATACTGTGTGTTTGGAGGCTGGCAGTTCAGTGTAACAGAAGATGTGTTTAAGTTAATATGGAAGCGGTTCGTTATTGGAGGCTCAGGTCTAGACAGTAGGAAACTCCAGTCCTGAACTATTGAGCGAATACAGTCACAAGTCCTATGAGAACAGCTGTCTGCATCAGCCAAGGCCAGGACCGTCTTTGTGGAAAAGTGGGATTTTCCCCAGTCGCCACAGCTTGACAGAGAGACAGGGAGAGTTAAAGAGAGAGCGCGAGTGAAAGGAGAAGAGAGAGCAGAAGAGAAGGAGAGATAACAGTTAGGTATGGTCACAGTCACACAGTGTATAAGGTGAATGTATACTTAGTGCAGAGTGCAAGTACTTGCTTTTTCTTATCAGTGTCACTGGCTAGGAAATCTTTCCTGTTCAAAAAATAATAATAAACTTTGTCTGACCAGGAGATCTATACTGAGATCCCAAACTAGTCTAGGAGTGTCAAACTGGATCCAGACATGGCCAGTGTGTGTGTGTGTGTGTGTGTTCAGGTTTCATTCCAACCAAGCAGAAGCTACACCTGATTCCACCTGATTAATTAGTTGTTTTTGGCCAGACTATGATGTGTGGCTTCTGCTTGGTTGGAATGAAAGACTGGACACACACCCAACACCCACAGCCCTTTCTGGATCCAGTTTGACACCCCAGATGTAGACCATCTCTGCCAGGTGGTAAGTGTTGTCATAAAATAAATCACCTACCACTTCCCAAACTATCATTAATAACTAAACATCATACCATAATGTAAAATCCAGTTTGATTTGACCCTAACCCTGGTGACCAGAATTGGCACCCTGTCCAGTGTGTACCCCCACCTCATGCCCTAAGAGTACAGTAGATTAGAAGGCGAATGCCCCCTGGAGCAAGCTGTGTGGTGGGGTGTGTTCCCTTCATGGACTAGTATGCATCTGAAAGTGAGAGTTATGTATTAGGAGCTTTTGCATTCAGTAATGGTTCCTAGACTGATAGACCTTCATAAGGTGCCAAACATGCAGGTGCTCCAGGCTGACCTTATGGGACAACATCAGAAGTGAGGTTGATAGAAACAGTGAAAAACTCATTGACCATTTCGGAGAATCCTGTGGCCTGAATGCTGATTATTGTACAGTGTAGCCAGAATGCAGAAATATGTGTAGTAGATAATGAGGCCAGTCATGGGCTAGTGCCTTATGTCTCAGCGTACTGTCCTGCTCCATTAGGAGGAACCACTGGCATCAATTGGTCTCATTTATCAACCTGGATGTGAAAAGATTTATGTGTAAATCATTTGTAGGATCATTTACACAAGAGATTTAGTATTCATGGAAATACTGTAGGTTCAGAAACCACTATGCACATAAGCCATAAGCCATAAATGAATGCTATAGAAAGGTTTAGTGCACGCCACAGCACGACTGAGGATGTTTAAACACTGACATTATTTTATGTGAAGATGAAAGCTGATGAATTGGATCCATTCGTCATACCATCTTCATTTAATGCTGTGAAACACTCTCGATCACGTACTCTGGCCAAGACGCCTAATAGCAGTTTGCCTGTATGATGTGCTTGGTTTCCATAATCACACAGGCACCATTTTTCTTTATTCACACCCAAGTTACATTTTCTTTCATTCGTTTCCAGATGTTAACATTTTATACTGCTTAATTATTTTGTTATTTGAATAGAATTGGAACAAAACTTCTACTGCTATTCTCCCTTTCACCATATTGCAGTCATTTCAAGTTTCTGTCCTCTGTGCGATTGACACCACAGTAAGTGCAAATAACCTGGGTTGGGAATGTGCTTGGTATGTAATGCATCAAGTTACACTAAAGAGTACAAAGAAAATGGGCATATTTGAACCTTTTTTAAATGCTGTGGATCATTTGTTGTTTTATTAAACTAATGTATACATAAATTGTTTTTCTGATATATAAAATTATTATTATTTTAATGTTATGCATACAATACAGAACATGAAAAGAAACTACTTCTGAAGTTTTTGCAACAAGGAAGTGACCAATCTTGCTTCCTTAAAAATTTCAAGCTGCTAACTTCAGCCATTTTTGAGAGATTAATTAATATGTGCCCCAAAAATGGACATTTTCCGTGTTATAGAGTACTGTCTCACTAAACAATAACACTTTCTAGAAGCATATGACCTGTATAAATTGTTGTCAAATTAATGTTTTTAGCACAAATATCATATGGCCGATATACCTCTATATCAGGGGTGTCAAACTCCATTCCTGAAGGGCCGCAGACCCGCAGGGTTTTGTTCCAACCGTGCTCCAACATATATGCCATGTAGTTTTCAAATAAGCTTTAATGATTTGATTAGGTGGATCAGGTGTTTTTAATTATGGTTGAAGCTAAACTCTGCAGGTCCTCGAGGGTTGGAACAAAACCCTGCGGGTCTGCGGCCCTTCAGGAACGGAGTTTGACACCCCTGATCTATATCATTATTTGTTTTCTCTTTAATGATAAAAGAGAAAGTAATGATAAAAGGGATAAAGCTTAAAGTAAGGTCAATAATATGAAAGTACTATAAAACCCAGAATGTGGAAAATCATGAGGGAATAACTTGCAGGTTTTAGAATACCCATTTCTAGCTGAAAGGGTGCTGTAAGGCTTTGTCCACTAGATGGCGCTGGATTCTCATCGAACGCATGTAGTAGGCGACTGCTGTTGATTTTCAGCAGCTTGACCGTCTAACATGAATCATCGCAACGTGAACAGTTATTAACGGCATCCTCGGTCTACTCTCAAACATATTGAGCCTTAAGGATGAAAAACAAAATAGGTTTACATTAAAAACCCAAATCCGAAGCAAAATTAACGCAAATTATATTAACTCATTAAATTAACTGCCAAGTGCCAAAGGCATACCTGAATAATTCTAGCATATTTATATAGTCTACTATTAAAAAAAAAAAAAAATACACCTTATTACCTTGGAATCTGAAATTTTGTGGGGAAAGGTCTTAAGGTCTTTAAACAATTAAAGGCAAGCATGTCTTTAAACTTTCTAGAATTTATGCTCTTTAAAATGTTTTTTAATTATTATTAATTGTTTTATTTTTTATTATTATTATTATTATTATTATTATTATTATTATTATTATAAAATGGTATTGTTAATATTATTAATTTTATTAATAGCAATTTAAAATGTTAATTATTATTATTATTATTATTGTTGTTGTTGTTGTTTTCTGCAAGTGGGCACCAGAAGTGGCCCACATCCAGCTGCCACATCTATTAACACTAACATTGATTGTTAATTATAGACCAGTAACCTGGTGACAGGATCATGGTCACCCAAGGCTCATTTATGCCTGTAGGGTGCAACGGTTAGCCTATTCGGTCCGATCCCACAGAAAAACACAAATTGCTGAAAAAAGTCAATGCTGGCCACAATAGAAAGGAATCAGAATATTCAGTGCACCCCAACCTGCCATACATGGGGAGAGCAAGGTTTCTGATCTGACCTCGCAGATCTCAATCCACCCCAGCATCCATGGAATGCGCCAGACCAACCAGCCTGATCCAAGGAGGCCCCACCCCACAACCCACGTCAACCAAAGGATCCCAAATATATATAGAATAAGAATAAGAATTTCATTGAATTAAACAATTTGTTAAAGTCTCTTGCTTGAGCCTATAAAAACAGCTATGCAGCCAGTAAGATGATTAATTTAGCTCATTTAATTTACACGCTCATGTAATATGTCACGCTGTCTTTCAGCCTGTAGAGCACTATACAGTACTTACTATACAAACTTAAACAGATCTGTGACCTTTGTAATGAAATTAATGAATGCACCTCATTAATCTACAGTGTCCTGATGGGACAAATATTTTGCAGGTATGCACTTTCTAAACAAACCACCTGACTCATTTTTACTGCCATTTTTCATCCAGGTGTAAACTGTTCAGCTCTTACTGGATAAATGAAAGCCCAATTAGGAGGGTGTTGCTGAAAATGTAACAGTAGCTTTATTTAATAATAATAATAATCATCATCATCATCATCATAATAAATCTCTTAACACTCATTTTCTGAGATGTGAGCTCAAACGTAAATAGAACACAAAAGCAACATGCAGCGCTGCTCACTATATGTCTGTGCCATGTCCATTATATCATTTCTGCCATTTTTGTTTGCTTTCAACATGCTTTCTTGCAAAAACCCAGCATGGTGTATACCGTACTAACCAGTCAGACATGGAAATTTTAGAAAACCCTCCTAGAGAAACAAGTGTTACAATAAGAGTCTTTTCTGTTTTTGTAAATGTGGTGATCATCTGACAGTTATGGGTCAGCATGTGTTACTGTGGTGGATTTAGAGGGAAAACTGAAAAGTAAAGACTCTTACAGTATATCATTTTGACACCCTGAAACATAGTGCAGCCCTGATCAAAAAAGTTTTCATATGAACATGTTGTATGCAATCAAATCTATGAACTAGTTCGTCGTTAGCTATTAACCTGCATTTAGTTTCGAAACATTAAGCAAGAGTCGGCCGAGGGTGAACGTGGCCACGAGTAATTACAACTCATACTGCTTTTATACACCAGTCCTATGAAACAAGAAAATGAATATGAAGGAGCTGACATTTCAGACACAGTATCAGTGCAAATAGTTCTCGGAGAAGCCAGAGCTGGAGTGTTGCATGCTGCCATTACTGCAACATGACTGGCACTGAGTGTAGTTTCAGGGTAATGAACTATTGCTGGAATTTGAATTGTATGTACTGTAGTGTGCACAGACAATACAGACAGTGCAGTAATAAACATCAGCGCTCTTAAAATGTCGTTCAATCAGAGTGGACCGGAACATACTGTGCATTGAGCAACACTGAACAAAACTGCTAATGTTATGAGTAGATTAGTTGATAATAATGAAGAATCAGTGAATTTATTAATTAATAAATTAAATTAGTAACAGCACAGTAAATTGCTAATATAACCCTTAATGCACCTTAATATTACCATTCACAGGCTCAGGACACTGATCTTACTCAGTTGTGTTGTTTAAGAATAGGTCTAATAGTCAGACTGGCTTTTTAGTTGATGGAACTTTCTCAGGGATTTCTGATGAAAAAAAATCCCAACACATTATTCCTCTTATCAATATTGCATGTCCCCTGTCTTTCCTCCGCACCTTAGAGACAAACAAAAGAGGTCGCTGCTTTGTTTCAGGACGGACTATTCTTCATCGCACACTTCAAGAAAGCACACAGGAGACATTTCGGACAAATGCATTTCGGCCGAGCCGCGGTGCATTTGCACAAGCCGGACAACAATAGCACGGAGAGTACTCAGGAGGGCTGAGGTGGAGATTCTAGAGGCTCTGAGGCTTTTGCTTCACTCCAGTGGTGCACTCTTCCCCCCATCACACGCTGCCTCTCAGTGGGAAGAGCAAAAAAACAAGGAGCCAGGGCCAATCACCTGACACATTTCCATCCAATTTCCACTGCCGAATGTGTTCATTTTCGGTTCTAATGGCATGTCATTTCGCCAGAGCCTTTGGTCAAGAATTAAACCTGGAATCAAAACAGATTTTCCGGGGGAGCAATCTTCCATCAAGTATTGATTTTTTTACACTCACGGAGCCTGTACTCCCTAATTTAACCTGACAGCGCACCACACAATGGACTAGAGAGCACCTTGGCGACTAGCAGAAGGAACTCCCTCCCTCTCTCTGCTTGTCCGTCTCTTTTTTGCTATCTGCCTTTTAAAAAATGTAAGGGTAAAGAGAAAGTTTGAGAGAGAAGAGGGCTTGGCCACTGAAATAGAGGTTGAAGTGTGTGTGGGTGTGTGTGTGTGTGTGTGTATGCGCGCGATCGTGTATGTGTATGTGTGTGTTTACAGATGACACACCTTGTCCTCTGTTTTATCTTACCCCTTATTAACTTTTCAAGTGCAACTCAGGCAGGTTAGACTGAGAGGAATCAGAAAGAAGAGATAGAGAGTATGAAAAACAGAGGGAGACGATACTAGAGAGAAGAATGTCTTTCAGGACACATCAGCTATCATTATGGGCCTGTTGACACCTCTGCTTGTGATTCCTCTCTTTAGTTGCACCCCCTTCTTGGCAGCCATTTTCTTTCGCTCCTCTGAGTGGCTGAGTGTTTCTGCCTGGCCTGCAGGGGGTCTCAAAAAACGCCAGACCTCCGTGTCTTTACAGCCTGCAGGATGTCTGATTTATTATTTACTATTTATTATTTATTTATTATTTATTTATGTCCTTTTAATTGAAGTCATTCAAAGCTTATTGAGCTACTTAGCATTTTGTATAAAGCATCATTTTAAATGCATCATTGGGTAAATGGGTGTGAATGTTGAGTACCAAAGTGTGTTGTGTCACAAATCATGTGACATGTGACACAAATCCTGTACAAAAATTTATTCAGCAGATCAGTCCAAGAATCTTACACTGCCTGCAAAAAAATGACGAATATTTAAATAAACAAATATTTATTAGTTCAGAGAATTCTTTTGACCATTAAGTGTTCATTGATACATTTCAGCTGGTAATCCTTTTAACCCCAAATGCAGCTTTATGTTCTTTTGCAAGACAGATAAAAAGCTTCAGGTTCAGAGTATGTTGTCTGAAACATAATAATCTATATTAATCTGACAAATTATTTGTCAATTATTGATTAATTTGATTAGTATCACAAACGATTAAGTTGTGTAACTTTCTGATGAGACCTGTTGTGTCTTCTGAATTCATTCAAACGTAAACATTCTTGCACTTATATAAACATCCATATGTAAAAGTCATCAGGTTTATTTTCAATGGTAATTCCAGACATTTAGAAAAACTCACAAGCAGAATCTTGCAATTGTGTTTGTTCCCTAAGCAGAAAAAGGACACAACACACTTCATCACATACCGAAGAAAAAATACAACACAGTCTAAAAAATTATACAGTTTAAATAATTGCCAAATATTTATATAAACAAATACTTAGTAGCTCAGAGAGTTTTTTTTGTTCATTAATATGTTTCGGCTGGCAATTCTTTTAACCCGAAGTGTGTAGCTTCGCATTTCTTAAACAAATGGACAAATTACCAACCTGCATCAAGCAAAGAAAACAACTAAGGAGAAATTACAGAAATTGTTCCAATACTTTGTTATATGTTGAAAAATAGTGCTTAAGTGTCATTTTTTCAGTAGAAATGTCAGTTAATGACTTAAACGCTTGGTGAAGGTGCTTTAAAAAAAAAACTTTGTTTAATAATGAAAGTAAGATTATTTCCATTCACACACAACATGAATAAGACTAAACACCTACTGTATGTGGCCATAAGAAAAACACTTGTTAGTAAGACTGACCAGGAAAGCATTAATGTTGTTTCATTATTATTATTATTATTATTATTATTATTACCTGATGGTATGATCATATTCAAATTCTGTAAAAGCAGTTCTGGGGGCATGAGGAATCATTCTAACAGACAATCTGATGACCACAACATGCCATAATAAGACCGATCTTAACCCAATTGAAAGTCTTTGTATTTTGCTGGAAAAGACTTTATGACGTGATTTGACTCTCCCATCAACAGTACAAGATCTCAGTCATATATTAACTATGGATGGAAGTAAATCTTGTGATAAGTTTCTCTAAACTTCATGGGTTTGAAGATTTTGTTCCTAAAATGTACTACAGCATTCCTTATTTCGACATCTTCTTCAAGGCCAAAGTGTGTTTCTGATTTGAAGTAAATCTGTAAGTGTTTTGTCTCGTTTCCTCCTGTTATAGTGTGGAAGTCAGGGAACATCCTGTTACCCTGCAGTTACCCAGTGCTGTTGTCTGAATGCATGTTGTTGTCTCACAATGAACCTTTGCGAAGTATTAAGTTATATAATGCTTAGTCTGGGCATTTTTTGTGTATCCTGTAAAGCTATTTAAAAGGTTTGGCTCAGGTCTATGACCTAAGGTTCTGTCATGAAACCTTTAAACGGATTTTAAAATCTAATGAAAATGAATGAATCGGCAGAAATAACCCTTTTGTAGTACAAAGAAATAGTGATTGATGCAAAAAGTACACACTAAGGCATTGTAGAGTTATGTTGTTAGGAAAATGTTATATTATGCTAAGCTAAGCTAAGCTGGAGCCATACTCAGCTAGCTGCTTGTTCCCTATGGAATAAAAGTCAAATTAATGAATTTAAATACATGAAATGTTTAAAAGCCATTAAAGAACTAATCTTCAGACTGCTTTAAGTTGTAACCCGCTTCGGCACCTTTCAAGCTTTGTTCAGCCCCTCATGACGTCCTGCCCCTTCGCTAACCACGCAAAGCTAAATGGAGCGAAGAACGATGGCCTCTCTTGTCTCAGTCATCAACGTCAGACATTTTCCCCTCTAATGATGGGGACGGGAGATGGACAGGGCCAGAGACGCGAGTGTATGCAGACACCTTGGACAGCCTATGAGCATCGATAATTGCCCCTCCGGAGGCAACAAGGTGTGTGCAAACACCAAATATAACGCTATATATTTGTGTCTGTGTCTGTGACAGAATGGGAATGTGTCTGAATTTGATGGCGAGAGAGAAAGAGAGAGAGAGAGAGAGAGAGAGAAAGGCAGAGTTGTAAGTGTGAAATTAGAGTGTTTATGTGAAGGTGTGTATTTGAGGGCGCACGTTCGAGCGATGCCGCGACAGTTCATTTTCCGAGAACATCGGCCCCGCTGCACGTCCGTGCGCCACAGAGATAAGGCATGAGAGCAGCTCTGTTCAGATGGAAAAACAAAGAGAGCAATTTAAAACCATCGGCTGTTTGCGTGC
>JAAGKR010004928.1:0-55824 GCA_011419295.1 Clarias macrocephalus
AGAGAGAGAGAGAGAGAGAGACAGAGAGAGAGAGACAGAGAGAGACAGAGAGACAGAGAGAGACAGAGAGACAGAGAGAGACAGAGAGAGACAAAGAGAGAGAGACAGACACAGAGACAGAGACAGAGAGAAAGAGACAGAGAGAGAGAGAGACAGAGAGAGAGAGAGAGAGACAGAGACAGAGAGACAGAGAGACAGAGACAGAGAGAGAGACAGAGAGACAGAGAGAGAGAGAGAGACAGAGAGAGAGAGAGAGAGACAGAGAGAGACAGAGAGAGACAGAGAGAGACAGAGAGAGAGACACAGAGACAGAGACAGAGAGAGACAGAGAGACAGAGACAGAGAGAGAGAGAGAGAGAGACAGAGAGACAGAGACAGAGAGAGAGACAGAGACAGAGAGAGAGACAGAGACAGAGAGAGACAAAGACAGAGAGAGAGAAAGAGAGAGAGAGAGAGAGAGACAGAGAGAGAGAGAGACAGAGAGAGAGAGAGAGAGAGACAGAGACAGAGAGAGACAAAGACAGAGAGAGAGAAAGAGAGAGAGAGAGAGAGAGACAGAGAGAGAGAGACAGAGAGAGACAGAGACAGAGAGAGAGAGACAGAGAGAGAGACAGAGAGAGAGAGAGAGAGAGAGAGAGAGAGAGACAGAGAGAGAGAGAGAGAGAGACAGAGTTCCTGAGGCGAGTTTGTATTGTGAAACACGTTGTCCCATAGGAAATAATGTAAACACAGATAATCCATTCGCGCCGCTCTAAAATATTATCTCATTAACAATTTCCAACACTATAATCATATTTTTGCATATAAAAACAATCAAAATTTAGAAAAGGCACACTGTAAAAAAAAAAAACGGTGCGTAAATCCGTAAATTTTACAGTAAAAAACTGGCAGCTGTGGTTACCAGAATTTTACCGTAAAAAATACAGTAGCACCGTTATTGCACTGTAAAAAAACGACAGCTGTGGTTGCCAGAAGTTTACTGTAAAAAAATACGGTAGCAACTACGGGATCACACTCATTACGCTGCATATTACACAGATTTTAATTGTTCTTTTTTTTAAGCCTGACTGGGAATCAAACCCAGACCCTGGAGGTGCAAGGCCACAGTGCTAACCACTACACTACCATGCTTGGTAGGCAACTGTTGTCTTGGCCTTCCACTGACACAAGCAAGTTTTGAACAGCTCCTGGACATACGCGCGACTTGTTCGTTTGCTGAAAGTGGCAAATTTCATCCAAAATTTCAGTTCTTAAGGGGAAAATTCTTGGGCGCGTCGTTCATATGCTGAGGTAACTGTCAATCTGAAGGCGCGTACTTTTGTAGAAAGTAGAATTGTAAACTTTTACTTGAATAATATTTTACCTGTAATATCGCTGCCTTTACTCGAGCACAGAATCGGTTTGCTCGTCCCACCGCTGACTGCAGCTGACGTAATGTTAGCACGAATTTGTATTAAATTATTGCCAGTTATTTTAGTTTTCTAATGTAAAATGTCATTTCATTAAAGCCTGCTGATATAAACAGCATTTCTTCACCTCATTAATTTGCTCAGATCGCTGTTTACCATTTAGCGTTATATAATTTTATTATAACCCGAGGTTCAGCATTGTAACATTTCATCCTGAGTGAGTTATTCTATGAGTCGCTGTTAAAAGTCGCCTCTCGCTGTAAGGTACGAGCCATTTGCTTTTTTTTTTCTTCTTCTTTCTTTTGTAAGCATAGACAATGCTGTCACTCTTGCTTTTTTTCATTGAAACAAAATGCTTTCACAGGAATCTCTTTACAACACCTGGGCTTTTTGTTAGTGAGAATGCATTCATCTTCAGTCAATGCTTTATCCTACTCAGGGTCACAGTCAGCTTTTGATCATTAGAACTAACCGAGACTTTTTTTTTTTCATTATCTGACCGAACAGCACGTGATTGTCCTCTTCGGCAAAAGCATCATGAATCAGACGAGATAAAGCTGAAAGAGTCGACTCAAAAATAAAAAGAATCAGATTCGAAATTCTCATCACAATTACATCAGAACATTAAAAATATATTAAACAGATTTTTTGTCATTTTGTGCACATGATAATTATATTTTTCGTGGAATGAATGTTGACAATTTCACCTGGAGGACATTTTATTCTTAATAAAAGAAAAAAAAAAAAGAAAAAAAAAAAGATAGAAAGAGACGATACTGACTCTTATTCAGCTTTCCACATCCAGCGTGTTCATATTAACCTGCACTTGTTCATATGAGGGAAAAACCCCCCCCCCCCCCCATCCTTCTGTGCTGTATAATCAGGAAGCTGTAAATTGGAAATTAATGAAGGTGCCGCGGGTTTCTCCAGGTGCTTTCAGTCTTCGTCAGAAGTCAGGGTCGGAGCTTTCCGCTGAGCCGTGTCACGCCGAGAGCCTCCGAGCTGAGAAACCTTCACCTGCAGCGTACAAGCAACATCCATTGTTTTGGGTGCAATTTAAAAACCTCTAACCTTGGGTAATGATGCATTATTGTCAGAGCTCAGAGGGCACAGCTGGCTTCGCATTGGCTCTTATTCTTTAGGAGCATGAGGGCAAAAAATAAAGGTGGCTATTAAGAACATTCATGCATTTTTAAATATGGAAGTAAGCTATTGTTTGAAGTGTATGTTAACAACAGTAAACTAGCTTACATGAAAAGATTTATAATAATATAACTTGTTCAGGAAGAAACTTCATAGGAGGTTTGACACGTCTCCTGTTATACTGAACTTCCAGTCTCACACAGTATGAGTGCAGATCAATCCCTGCTCTCCGTTTTCACCCAAATGAGGATGTGTTCCCTGTTGAGTCCGGTTCCTCTCAAGGTTTCTTCCTATTACCATCTCAGGGTTTTTTTTCCTTGCCGCTGTCGCCGTCGTCCTCGGCTCGCTCATCAGAGACAATCTTATCATTTTGATTCATACACATTCACATCTCATACAAACTTAAATAATTCTTTTGATTGTGTAAAGCTGCTTTGCGACAATGTCAGTTGTTAAAAGTGCTATACGAATAAAATTTAATTGAATTGAATTTGCATGATCGGATTGTTTGTAATGTTATTTTGCTCTGATCAGCCATAATATTAAAACCACCTTGATTTTTTGGGTTCCCCTTGTGCTACAGGGCAGCTCTGGTCCTCTTTTGGGTGTGGCTCTGCAGGGTCTCTGGGGATGTGCTGTGGTGTCTGGCACCAGAATGTTGGCTTCTGTAGATTGTGTGCTGTAGACTTTTGCTATTTGTCTGGTGCAGCCCGTGGCTGATCAGTTTGATTGGGATCTGGTGAGTTTGGAGGTCGGGTCAAAGGCCATGGACTGTGTTCTGGTGAGTTCCATCTTGGCCAGCCTTGACTTTTATTTGCGATTTGTGCTGCATTGGCTTTTCTGTGGGATCGAACCAGACGGGCTGGCCTTTGGTCACAGGCATGGGTGAGCCTTGGGGCCCATTAACAACCCAAATAAGCTACAGAATTGACATTCATGCTATATTTTGCATGTATAAGCTCGAACCACATGGACGATCTTCAAAGCTACAAATCCTGATAGACTAAAAAAGTTTATTTTACTACATCAATTATGATCATAATGCATAATGTTTATAGATGTTTGCATGCTATATAAAGCATTTATACACCGGCAGAGGTGTTGCTACCAGACAGGCAAGTCAAGCAACTGGCTTCGTGTCACAAAACCTTTGACATTGGCTTAGTATCATTTAAAAAATGTACAGCATGTTTCAGTCAGGGTCTGTGAGAACGCCTGAATGTCAGTGATGCTCATTAGATGTGTAAGAACACTTGCAAAGTCCCATCTAAGCAGGTGGAGAAAGGTTTCAAACGCTGTGCTCCATCATACACACAGACTCTAATATATGTGGATAAATACAGTAATAACTTTTAACAGGAATGAACACCCAAGCTAATCTTAGACATACACTCTACATGGCAAAGTAGCATGTGCTATTGCTAACATGGTGACATCAGGATTTTTTACATTTTTAAAATGAAAAGAACTGGTGTGGAAGTCAGAAAGGAATGAGAAAACAAGAAGAAGAGCTCCAGCTGAACTGTGGTATGTGCTGGAAATGATAAAATATATAATAATGAATGACAAGATGCCTTAAGCTAAGGCGTAAAGTCAAAGAATGCTAGTAATCCAAGAGCAAGCTAGGGGTTAGCGCTTGGTTAATTGGTGCTTATGAAATAACTATTTAGCAAGCATCCTTAGCAGAATTTGTAATTTTGTTCAAATCCATGTAGCGATATTAAATATATGTATTTAATGTAACTTATAAATAATAAAGTTGCTAATCAAGTAGATGTTGCTTGCAAGTTGTAGTGTTGTAGTTTCTGTTAATTACCAGTTTAAATTATTGGGACGTGGTGCTTTTGGAATCTGTATTACTGGCCAAAAATTGTTAATGTGAGTTAATGGCTTCCTTTTAGAGTTTAGCATTATCTGTTAGTGCACTAGTGCATCAGGGCTAATCGATATCTTTAAGAATGCACTTGGAAATGTCTCTGATACCTGCGAAGATTTCAATTCCCAGGAAACACAAACATCCAGAAGAACACATTGACATCGTTCTGAATCTTTGCACGACACTCGGTGATGCCACAAAAGCCGGACGCGAGCTTTCCGAGAAAATAATTGTCTTTTTACCTGAACACATAAGTGGCCTTTATAGCTTGGTCAATCCTTGCTGAACCCTCAGACCCGCGATAAAACGGCTCGCCTCAGGTTTAAGTGATAACGGCAGCACCGCTGGACCATAAAGCCACATGCTCCGAGTCGCTAATCACAGCCATTCATCACCCCCCTGCTCATTTCCCAGCATCCAGAGCTGTGCTCTCCCCTGGCCATGTTTAAGAGAGCGGCTGTAGTGGTGCACCGGATGGCATTTGGCAGTCAAGAACTGACAGGGTTATATATTTCCAAGGAGCATCTTAGATTGTGGCCATTTATACGCAGGTGATATGGAGCAGAAAGGCGATAGTGAGGAAATGGATGACAGGAAGCAGAGGTATATCTGCTGTTTTGATTTGTCTCACATCATGTTACAGACAGGAAATGCGATGCGTCTCACTTAAAGTCAAAAGCAAATCCAAAAGCCTGGTTGAGAGTTGGTACTGAAGAACTCTTTGAATGAGACTCTGCTCTGTTTAGCAATCTGTGCTCAATAAGTGGCTATAAGTGTCCATTACCTAGCCATGCACTAGCCTTGGAGCTCATTTACCAGTCTTCAGAGATCAAACATGTTTTACTGACAAAGATTGTGTTATGATCTGGTTACTTGGGGAATACCTCATGCCTCGGTGCTAGGCCCTTTTGTGTTTAAGGCTGCACATGCTTTTCTTTGCCAAATAGGATAGATATTACCCTTAAACCATTTAAAATAGGAACAGACTTTGTTATAAGATTCTATGAAGTGCTATTTAAACCTGTAAGAGTACCAATCTAAAAAAAATAAAACTTGCACACAAAACTTCTATTCTCAAGAAGTTTTGGAGAAAAACCTTTGGTAATGGCAATGTTGCAAGTGTAGTTACCTTAAAAACATTTCTTTTTAAATGGAGAACCGTCTGTGCTTATTTTTTGTACTTCTTGTAATATTCCTCATTCGTCCTGGAGGAGCTAGTGATCATGTTAGCTTTTGGCTTTTGGTTGGTAGCGAACGAGCGCTTCAGGAGGAAATATTGACCAAATGGTTTTACAAAAATCTCCCTAATAATAATAATAATAATAATAAAATATTGGCATGTTTTTTGCACTGCTTTTTTTTTTTTACTACATGCTTAAATTGAGTAAAAGGTTTGGATGGAGAAACAGCTTTTAGGGCTAAATTGCTGAAGAATCACCAGAACGACGCTGCTCCTTATCCCTGCCCTTCCATCCTGCAGGCAGATTTACTCGGTGCTTTTTGTGCCATGTCAGTGTTTTTATATGCAAACCCTAAAACTTTAGAGCTGTAGGAGAAAGTGCGTTACATGGAGCAAAATGAAGCCATGACTCAGCGGTGAAAGACACCCAGAAAACAACAGGAAAGCACGAACACAACAGGAAAGCACGAACGACCTCAATTCCGGCATTCCTACATGTTATTCATCTCATCGTGACGTCTAGCGATTTTTAAATGGTGGAATTAAAACTCAATATCAAATGTGACTACTGACGGAGTCCATATGTTTCTTTTTGTTTTCATTCTTCTTCAGTAAGTGCTTTTCCCTCCTCAGGGTCGTGGCGGATACGGTGGATTTAACGACGCATTGATGAATCAGTGTTTGTAGGAGAAGACGACTCTGCGCTAACCGAGGACTGGGATTGTGAGTCACACTGCAGGAGATGCAGTCGCACTCATTTAGTAAACACGGTCTGCAAATGTCTATAAGCATGCATTATTAAAGTCACTGGGTATAATCACAGCAAGTTTGCTTCCCTCTCAAAGTTTAACAGATTTGAGCTTTTCAACCAAGAACTTAGCATTAGCCGTGTTTCACAGAAGATACTTCATCCATCCAACTTAACCATTTAAAAAGTGATCCTGCTCGCTCTGAAGTGTGTAATCTGATGAAAGTACAGTATAATAGAAGAAGAAGTAATTGATATTAGTTTACGCTTCCCATCGTCTATGATACATTTCACCTTCTGCCTTTTGATTGGTTACAAGAATTCTGTCTAATCTATGATTGGTTAGATTCTTTAACTATTTACAAAATGATACGCCAAACACAGCCCCTTCCTCAGCCAGAGACCCAGTGGAGAATAGTAAAGAGAGTTATTTGCTTTTAATGATCAGGCAGTTTGACAGCAAAATGAGATGAACACTATTTTCAGATTTTCTGAAACTGAAACTGGTGAAGGACGAGGCTGATGATGGTGTAAACTAAAGTGTTTGTATTGATTAGAATTTTTCTCATCATCCTCAACAACCTTTGTAATTTAAAAGGTTTTGTGTGCAACAAAATGTAAAATTTTTTCCTTGCTCCATTCATAATTACTAAATTGCATATTTAATAACCACACGCACAACTGCAAACTGATGTATCTATTGTGACAACACTGTGGGAGGTGGAGTTACAGCATTCTGCAAAAAATCACACAGAATTTACTCCAGTATGACCCAAAAAATTTTACTATCCAATTTAGGCACTTGTGCTTTTTAACACCATTATATCATAGATCATGTAAAAAAAAAAAGCAAAATAAAGTTTGTAAAACCTTTCGCTTCTTTTGAGAAGAACCTGTTTTCCTCAAAACTGACAAAATGGAGATATCTTATTTTACTCTCAGACTGTTCAGATCAAGTGTTTACAGGAATTATATTGACATGTTGAATGGATTATTAAAGGCTCACGACCCCTCATTCGGATCGAGCCGGCTTGGGTCAGATTGTTCCGACTGAGGTTTTCACATCATGAACTTTTATTCCCATTATTAGTTGAACGTTATGGACATCTGCGTAAACACACTTAACATGGATGCTACCTGCTGCCTAATTTCCAAGATTTATTCAATTACACATTAATCCATTAAGCATATCCTGTTCATATCCTGGTGCTTGTTTGGCCTCAGGCAAAGCACTTACTCCATTTCTGCATACTGAATATTTGCTCTGCATTGTAATTAAAAACATGCTGTTTTGTATTCAATGTATTTATCTATCATCCTCGCGCTCTCCCTAAAACGCGTCGAACGCAGAGAGAAAACATCAGGAGGCTTCATAGTGGAAGCTGTGGGGGGGAAACAGTGACACCGCTTCATCACGCCACTCTCTCCTTTATTATTTTGGGGTTTTGTTGAAATGCCTGTATGTCTGATCGAGCTGAAATTTAATGAACTGCGCTGTTGTAAATTGAACTTCTTTTCTTTCAGCTTTCACAACATCAGAGTGGAGCATTAGCACGGACCTACCATTACAAGACCTGACCGGTATCTTCAATTACGGTCAATTCTTTACCACGACTGGCCACTCCCATGGAGAAAGCGAAGAAGGTCTATTTAATAAACACCATTGTAACCTGTTTTTTATTTTCTGAAAAAGAAAACCCCGACCTTGACGCACGTCTTAATTTTGCCTCTCCGATTTAGCATCCACCCACGTTACCCTGACGTCTTGCTGATGATACCCTCTTCCACGCAGCCGTATTTACTCTGGCACTGACTCACAGACCTCCAACTTCAGAGGCGATTAACGAGAGCGTGAGTGATGGAAGCGGCTGCCCCACGGAGTGATGAATTGGCCGTGTTGGAGTGGAAATTAGCCCCGTAGCCTCTCACCATGCTCATGTGGAAGCAGGTGGCTCTGTTTGGTCTCAGGTTTGCTTAATTTGATCTTTCTTTCTTTCTTTCTTTCTTTCTTTCCTTATTAGTCTCGCCAAGAGGCACGTTCCAGAGGAACCCTTCGGGAACGGATCGTGACTGCGCTGGAAATAAGCACGGCTTAGCGAAGACGGCCGGGAGATCGATTGAGAAAACGCCACGAGGAGTTGAATGAAACCTGGATAGCTGGCGATGCTGTTATAAAATCATCACATAGGGCTAACAGATCCTGTATTTTTATAAAGCAGGACATTATGGTGAGACGTTTCATCAGGGTTCTCGATCTTGATTGGTCAGAAAACCTGCGGTATTTTGGTGTAACTGCTCAGAACAAGTGCGAGAAGTTCATAATGATACTAATCTCATTCCAATACGTGATAGTCTCCATAGAAACAGCTCGTACGTAGGGAATTGTGCGACGAAGGTTCCACTTAATAAGGCACTTCAACACTTTGTTGCGGATTATATTCCGGTCACCTTTTCTCTTTCATTCCTGCTCCTGTCTTCATTCTTACTTATTAATTCAGTCAGTGTGAATGAAACCTTCCCGCAGCAGACTAAAAGGCTCGGAAAGCAGAGTTAACTGTGTCACTGCGACGTAAATGTTCTTCCTTTTACCTTCATCATCAGGGAAGTAAAACCGTGTCAAAAGTGCTCGGAAGGAAATACCAGCCTGGCTGTGACACTTCCAGACACTTCTACATCATGTTGTGACGCTCAAGTGTTTTATAAGGATCGGAGAGTAAAGGGGGAAAAAAAAAGAATTACAAAGTGACACTTGCCTGGCAGGGAGCTTTGGGGAGGTTTAAAGGTTTAAAGGGCTCCATGCTCGCTATTATTAGGGACTTTAAAGTACAAAGCCGATGAAAGGAAGCGAAGCTGTAAAGGAGAGCCGGTACAGTTGTAACCATTTTTTTATATAAATATATAATTTTGAACAAACTTACTTGAATAGGATTAAAAGGCCATGCATTATTTCGAAGGCATTTTGTAGACCGTCTCCAGATGTGTATACAACCCCCCCAAAAAAACCCTACTTTATGTTCTTTCTCCATTTTTTTTTTGTTTAGGGCTTAAACAAGGAAATTTAAAATGTCCCGCCCAAGGTGACCTCATGTTCTCCGACGATCGTACAAGATGGGAATAAATACAGCAGTCACTGTTGGACTCCATTGTCCAGAGTTGGACTTCAGAGGTTCCTCATGGGACCTCATATAAGAAGAGCCCCCTCCCCCGGTTTGCTCCCCCTGGGGTGTGGCTCAGCAGGTGCTCATTTACATAGACACTGAAACAATGCATTTGCAGGAGGAGTGAAACAGAGAGGGCATTTTAGGTATGAACCTGATATAAAGTATATACACACACACACACACACACACACACACACACTTAGGAAGGGCTCTGAGACCTGTGTTCTTTGTGACCTGTGGCCTTTAAGTGATAGTCTTCCCACTTTACATTCATAACAATACAGGAGCTTTTCCTAATTAACCAAAAGCACTGGGTTTCCATTTCAATCCCACTCATGGAAATAAGTGTGTGATTAAATTTCTGCCCCGTTTCACTTCTGTGATCCTCTGAACTGTGCTGCAGATGCTACAGCAGGTCGCACACATTCTTACAGAATTAGCATGCAAGAAGTCTGAAAGTTGCACCAGAACTGACCGTAGTAATACACTGAACAACAATATAAACGCAACACTTTTGTTTTTGCTCCCATTTTTTTATGAGATGAACTCAAAGATCTGAAACGTTTTCTCCATACACAAAATAACCATATCACTCAAATATTATTCACAAATCTGTCAAAATCTGTGATAGTGAGCACTTCTCCTTTGCAGAGATAATCCATCCCTCCTCACAGGTGTGCCGTATCAGGATGCTGATTAGACAGCGTGATTATTGCGCAGGTGTGCCTTAGACTGGCCACAATAAAAGGCCACTTTGAAATGTTCAGTTGTATCACACAGCACAATGCCACAGATGCGGCGAGTTTGAGGGAGCGTGCAGTTGGCATGCTGACTGCAGGAATGTCCACCAGAGCTGTTGCTCATGAATTGAATGTTCATTTCTCTACCATAAGCGTCTCCAAAGGTGTTTCGGAGAATTTGGCAGTAAATCCAACCAGCCTCACAACCGCAGACCACATGTAACCATGTGAAGGAGATGTGTTGCACTACATGAGTCACTGGTGGTCACACCAGAGACTGACTGGTTTTCTGAGTCGCCAGACCCCCCAATAAAACAAAACTGCACGGTTCAGAGTGGCCTTTTATTGTGGCCAGTCTAAGGCACACCTGTGAGGAGGGATGGATTATCTCGTCAAAGGAGAAGTGCTCACTATATGATATAGAGCGATATGGTTATTTTGTGTATGGAGAAAACGTTTCAGATCTTTGAGATCATCTCATAAAAAACGGGAGCAAAAACAAAAGTGTTGCGTTTATAATTTTTGTTCTGTACATGCGCACAGATTTTTTCACGGATCTCTTTCCAAAGAATTTTCTAAGAATCCTAGTACTTCCAGTATATAACAGGTTAAATGAACAGTAATCCAGTTATTATGACAACATGGTTATATATGTAATAGGTAAACATTCCTCGAGTTCTCGGCCAGCTAATCCTTTAAACCAGGCGTGTTTTATTTAAAGGAATTAACTGAAAGATTATGTCATAAGCTTTAATTCTTCAGAGCGAGGAGACCTTAAAGGCTCAGCAGATCCACAATTACATTCCTATTTACAGTACACTTAAAATGCCCAAATAACCTTCTAAAGATTTGTTGTTTCCTCAAGCCTGAGTTGAAGATAGAGAGAGAGAGAGAGAGAGAGAGAAAGTACACAGGTGTTGTAGCTTGAGGACAGGTTTAGAAATCACACCTTGATTAAAGCGATACACAACGGTTTTACGGTAAAGAGCCTTACTGGAGACTTCTTTACATTTCTGCTCTCTGAGATCACACTCTTTCAAAAATTCGATATATAGCAAAGTCAGACATCTACAGCATGAATAAACATCACGCGGCACTGGCACCAGATGGTAAAGCTCAAGGCCTGCTGTAACGTGCTAAAGCAAGGCATGTTTCTCGATTAGATTTCTCAGTAGGAACATCTCTTAAACCTTGCGTCATGTCCTGATGACTAATCTTAAAATACACTAAACCAAAACACAATTGAAACTCAGTCGAGGCTCAATCAGGATCTATTCTGGGTCCGGTCTCGTTCTTGTAGGTGAAATGGCATCTTATTGTTTGAGTCAAGCCTTCCCACTGATGGTCTTTCTTTATTAGTTTTGACCCAAGATGCTCCGCCCACTGCCCTATTCTATACACTTACCCGGTGTCAATCCTCCAGTTAAGGGAATTAAAATTTTTGTCATTTTTTGGGATTCAGATGAGCCCCTGTGTTAGACTTTTCTCCCTGTTTTTGTGGATCTACGTACTGTGTATCAAGAGATGTCTAGTTTTTCTCGGGTCACCAACTTCAAAAGGTACATTAAATATGACAAGCCTAATGTGTAGTAGCTAAACCTTTATGGCTAATCTAGGCTACTTTACATTTTAAGAAGGACTAGATTAGCCATTAGTGGTTATCAGCTCACCCAGCCTTTCCCAGCTCTTAGTTGTGTTTAACTTTTATGTTCCTAAATGTTAAGAAAATTATAGTTTTCTCCAAAATGTTTTTAATCAGAAATGTGAAGCCTGAAAATGGTTTGAAAATGCTTATTAATGTCCCAGAAAACCCCAAAATGGATGTTTCCAATTTCTTGCTTTCTGATTGGTTAGCAAAAATGCACTTCCTCAAAGGGGCATTTGGTGTAAAGCTCCAGACACTGAATCAGTGCTCTTGGAAAAGGAGTGAAACAGAAAGAAAACTCAAGCGTTGAAACATCAAACACACACATTGAGAACAGGCAGCGACTACCTTGTGACCAGAGCTGCTTTCTTCCACTTCAGCAGTGAAGGTCTTGAACATGGCCCATTCTGGTTCAATGTCACCAGCCTCCCTCAGAAAGGAGAGGAAGCTCCACTGGAGGTGAAGATCTCCCAGCCAGAGACCTCAGCCAAACCATCACTGCCATCCGATCCAACTCATCATCAGGTTCTGATCGGTCGACAGTTCAACATCCTCCAGGACTAATGCGAACTAGACATTTAAAAAAGTGGAATAATGTGTGGCATTTAAGGTATGCTTGTATACATAGCACTCCTGGTTCAGTGTGTCCAGATAGCATCGTGTTTCTGTCCCTTACTGTCCATGGTTATCCTGATTCTGTCCCTGGTGGTCAGGGTTTTCTTACAATCAATGAACGACTCCATGCTTCCTTCTGTCACCAAACCATCCAATACAAGTATCTAAATCTTGTAAAGTTTAGTGTGGAAGATCTTGACTGGCCCGAAAAGAGCCCTGACCACACCTTTGGGACAAATTAGAGTGGAGACTGTGAGCCACGCCTTCTCATCCAACATCAGTGTCAAGCACAAATGCGCTTCTGGAAAAACGGTTAAAATTTCCCATGAACACACTCCTAAACATTGTGAAAAGCCCTCACAAAAGAGTTGATGCTACTGTAGCTGCAAAGGGGCAGGGCTAACATCATATTAAACCCTATGGATTAAGAATTGGATGTTACTCAAGTACTTTTGGGAATTAATCTGATTTAAATCAAACTAAATTTATTATTATTATTATTATTATTATTATTATTAATAATTTTTATTTATATAGTGCCTTTCCAGAGCTCAAGGACACTTTACAGTGAATGTAAACAAAAGGAAATAATACAAACAGACATTAAACTACAGTGGAGAAAAGAAAGAATTTTTTTTTTTTAACATCTCAATCTAGTCAAACTGGTACACCCAGATAACGTGGTTGCTGGTGCTGCTGTCCGTATAACTCAACCAGACAGAAATCGGCCAAGATGCTCTGTTAAAAAGTTACGACTTGTGGCGCTGTGGTGCAGTAGCTCGCAATATCATCCGGAGATGGCCGGTTCGATTCCCGGGTGATGCTGTAACCTCTCGCAGCTGGAGGTCTAGAGGGAGCTGATTGGCCGAGCTCTCTCAGAGAGGAGGGATGAGAGGTACTTAGTGCTCCCACATTAATCGCGGCTCTACAGCCAGTCAGGGGCGTCTGTGAGCTCATGCAAGCGGAAGGAGCGGATAGCGCCGTCCTCCGAGTGTGTGACTCCGCCCCCAACGGTGCGTGAGCGAGCAGTTCCAAAAAATGCGTCTGGCTGGCGTCACGTGGTTCGGAGGAAACACACAATAGTCTTCGGCCCTCCCGACTGAGTGGTAGTAGTAGCCTTAATGTGGAGCCCCCTAGGGACAGGGAGGAATTGGACACGTCTAAATTAGGGAGAAAATCTGGGAAAAAAATGTTTATTTCTTTAATCGTGAAATGCACACGCTAGGCAGAGTTTGAGTAAAAAAGAGGCTTGTCTCAGTTATGAACAACTCTGATTTTGAAAGAAAGAACATTTTTCTCAGACATGCAGCTCGAGTGAAGAATAGAGTGAAGAATCAACTATAGCGTGCTATTCAAGAGCAATATTAAATACATAAATATGACACTTTTAATTGATTGATATCTATCTTCTTTTTGCTCAATTCATATCTTATATCAAAGCCTGAATGATCATGTTTATTCATATAATTATGGATAAATAAAGCATAGAGTGCTTTCAAGCGCAAGTTTGGTCGTACTAGGTGGGGAACAAATTAATGTTAGATCTGTTTATTTAAGGAAACCCATTACCAGGAACGCACATCGAATGAACAAACACATTAGCGATTCTAGGGTTTAATATGAACTATATGAGATATCAGCTTGAAATCTTAATAAGATACAAATGTCATCAGGATCGTTTCACTTGCAAATGACCCCGATTGTCCGATTGTTAACCCAAAACCCTCCTCATCATAACATCTCGTTCCATACTCGTTCGCGATTCCTCCGCGTCTCAGGAGCAGATCAGAAATAAACACGCAATCAGCGAAACATAAAGCAGAATGAGCACTGATTCAGACTCAAGCTAAAATTTTATTCATATTCACAAAGATGCAATAAAGCTAACAAGTAACCTGTGATGAGCGCTTTCTCTCAGCTCGTGATCGTCCTCCAGTGCACAGGAAAGCGATAAACAGCTCTGGCTCCAGTTCTACCTCCGGGATCTCGCTGTAAGCTGCTTCCTGCCTGTTGGAAAGGCTTTCTCTCGGAGACGAGGCCAGATGCCTGACGCCTGGCACTGATTCAGCGTCGACACAAATTCGCTTCATGCTCGAGCAGCAGAAGGCTTGCTGGCAGACAACGCGACTCATGTTGCAACCGTTTCACAAAGTTCCGGACTAATGAGGCGTCACGTGCGATCGACATTTTCGTTCTTACACACACACATACCCAGGTATACACACTCCTTAACAGTAAAGAAAACCCCCCAAAAACTCTTTGCACATCTCTCGAATACCTCATGAACGCAATTATCACCTGAAAGCGCAGGTGAAGACTGATGTTGCTGATGTTACTCCAGTCAACACCTCCGTCAACACTACAGTCGGCACCACACGGCACGGCAAGATTCAGGTGTTCGTTAGCGTTAATCCTGTGCTCCTGCTTGATGCGATGTTGTGACAGCTCATTATATTAGCCGCCTCTCAGACATCTGGGCTGAAATTTTATCAGTCGTTAATTTATGCATCATTCATTCATTCATTCATTCATCATGGTCAGGTGATTTGAAATCCCAGGAGCGCTGAATACATCAAAAGATAAAGATACCAGTCCATCAAAACTACCATAATCACACACACTTTAGGGTCAACAAGAGACCTACATGTAGTTTAGGAGGCGGAAAGAAACCAGAGAACACCGATGAACATCAAGGAGAAGATGGAGAACGTGCAAAACGTGCAAAGTACGAAACTGAGAAGCAAGAATCCTGGAGCTGTTCATTTATGCACAAAAAAACTGCATATTCAAGTAAAGAAATAAACAAATAAACAAATAAATGAATAGCAATTTCAAAATAATGTTTTAACTCAAAAATATAGAGGATCAAATTCCTGATGCTATGCTTCAGGGAGTGCATAAGTGGCAAAGGAACGCGCCCTACCTGTTCACTTTCTCCCTTTCGTCAGAGCTCCGTTGGCAAACGACAAGCTGGACTCAGACGAGATCGTCTGGCTCGCGGGATTCCTCGACGTCCTCGACTACGTCCGTGTGTCCGTTTCTGTGCATCACGCTCGCAGGACGATAAGAACGATACGGTATGACATGGAGAGAAAACCAGAGGGAGAGAGAGAGAGAGAGAGGGAGAGAAGCTCTGCCTGCTTTCCATCCAGTGGATCTGTTTGCTCTGCGTATCATCCAGTTACACCCCCGCCTCTCTCTCTCTCTTTCTCTCTCTCTCTCTCCAATATGTTCTGTTCATTGGTGCAGTAATGACACACATGTTCTCAGATATAAATTATTCCCAGAGGTCCAGATAGAACCCTTTAAAAAGACTCCACAGTCTTAATGAACACTTCAAGTTCCAATTATGCGCAGCTAAATCTCTAAACTGGGACTAGACATCATAAAGACAGACACGTCTTCGATCTATATACAGTACACACTCTTCGAGGGAAAAAAAAACAAGGTTCTTCAGAGGTCCATAAGGGTTTATTCAGGGTTCTTAGTGCTCTCCATAGAACATTGTTGGGTCTCCAACAACCCAAGTAAACGTGAATAAACAGGTCTACATTATATGTGTTCATAGATACAGTGCCGTGTACTCTTCTGTTTGAACTGTTCCTTGGACCATGTTTTTTTTTTTTTTTTTTTAAACTTTCAGGCACTGTTTCATGGTTCTACAGAATGAAGAACCTTTATGAGCTCCAACCAAACAGCCATGCTGGTTTATAAAATTGTTCATACATCCTTCAAAGGGTTCATCAGGTTTCTTAGTTCTACTCTGTACCTGCTATGATGAGGAAACACTGCTGTAGGGTTCTATATACTGTAGATCTATGAATGGTTTCAACAGAGGAACAACCAAAGAATCTGTAAACCTGCACCGAACAGCCCTTACCTCACAATGCAAAACGTTATGCCCAGTATTGTGTACAGATCTGGCCATTAAGAATGCATGCTTTTTCCCGCGAGATCCCGCAATTTGGCGCGCGACATGCCGCGAGATCCCTCAAGCAACATTCGGGTATTTAAATAAATGTGCTGTGCTTCACTGAATATCCGCCAGATGGCGCATGGAAGGACTTTATCTAAAAGCCTGACCAAGTACATCGAAGAATTGTGTATAAATTTTTTGCCTAAAACAATATTGTTTCCAATGCTGAAGCAAACATGAATTTTATTTTGTTTTACAATAATAATATATTAATACAATAATATATTCCACTTGTGCCACCAGGACAGCGCTATGCCTGCTTGGATCCAGTGGTGCTTGATTGGAGTGGCATCTGTGGAGTTTGGAAGTTGGGTTGGTGGCCTTGGGCTTGGACCTGCTGGGCCCCGTGTGAACTGGGTGTTCTGGTGCCTTTCTATCATAACGAGCAATGACTTAACCAGCTGCATTGGCTTTTCCATGCGGACAGGCTGGTCCCTGTGAGCATGGGTGAGTGCAGAGTTCCTATGATTCTGTCACCAGTTTACTGGGGTACAACTGATGGTCAGTGTTTTTCAGTTCCCCTGGCAGTGGTGATAGTGTTTAAGATTTCAGTGCAAACTTAAAGACTCTTCTGCTATTCTCCTTTCTGAGCCTTTTTTGACATGGATCAAAAAGGGTTTCATTCTCAATAGCAGATGAACCAAATGGTCTTTACCAGTTCAAAATAAACAGAAAAGAGTTTGATTTGATCGCTAATGGATTCCGAAATAGCGGTCTTCGTTGGACCCTTCCTGTGATCCGTATACTCTCCTTCTTTGTTCCCTTTTAGTTGGATGCTAAATATATAAATAAATAAATAAATAAATAAATAAATAGCTGACACTGAGTGATGATGTCATCATGCCTCGTGCTTACTGGAAGCGCAGGACATCATGAAGGACACCAGATGATGAGGTCAGCCTTGTGATGGTTCAAGCGTGCCAAAGTTTGCATCCCCTGCATCACAGTCCATAAGACTATGAAGTCTCTTAACACATACAGTGCAAAGATCAAGCTCAAAAAGTTAGCATTTTCTTTAATACAGTCTCGTTTTTTCCCTTATTTTTTTCCAATTGTGCCCCATTAAAGTGTCTAATGAGTTAAAACACGACGCAGACGCAGTAGGTTAAGGCACGAACTATTCACTCAGACAGGAACTTAATTTAGTTCCCTGTGAACAGACGAGTTTAGAGTCAATGAGGATCATGAACAAAACACACACACACACACACACATCCTCAAAAGCCCTAATCTAGAAGATATTGATTTTCACAGAGTTGTAGAAGATAATAAAAAAGATAAGAATGTTTTGAGAGATGTGATAACGTGAAAAAAATGGAAATAATGGAGGGAAAAACCACAATAGAAAAAAAAAGTCCTTAGAGATAGTAAGTGAAATAAAAACCTACTGATAGTGTATATCACATACAGACGCTTTGTTCTTCATTTGTGATTGTCTCGGAGGTGTCACAGGTGCCAGCTGTTTCTGGAGAGCATCACATGATTCTTTATAAGACTGCAATTATGTTTTAGAAGACCAAATAATGTAGTTTGAATCCCGTGAATAATTATTATTATTATTTTTACAATAAGTTCTTGTTGTACCCGCCTGCAGTACCTTTATCGCTATGGAGTGATGCTTTGGGAATCTCTGCTTTAAAGAAAGAATTTACGTCTACAGTCCAAACCTACCAAGAAGCAGGTGAGAACAATCGGAACAAAAATTAACCAATGATGACAGAAAGGGGCGGAGTTAAGATTCAATCAGAACCCAAAGCTATCACCTTGTTGCCATGGAAATGGTGGCAGGAAGCGAGAGAAGAAAAAAAAAAACATGGCAGTGTAAAAAGTCTCACTAACAGCCAACAAGTTTTCCCAGACTGCCTTAAGATTATATAATTAATCTCTGCATTTTTTTTTCTTCACACTTCACTCCCTGACTTCTGCACTCTGTCTGACTTTTCGTGTCTTACTCCATCTTAAGCGCTCATTAATCAGCCAATCAGGCCTTGCAAATAAATGTCTCTTATTAAGCAGCTCATCAGTGAGGAGAAGCATTAGCATTCGCTCCTTATTACGGGTCTGATTGTCGACCTGAAGCGAGGCTTCTGCGTGGGTTTCCATGTAACATGTTTTAACATGATGGAAAAGAAACATCTGGAACAACTGTGTAATAAAGAAAATACTGTATGAAAGACCAGCACGCTGAGCTCCATATGTTAACAAATCATCCATCACACAGACCATAAAAAAAAACCTGGAGAAATAATGACGACTATTAATCTTTTCCTGAATGTATTCCGTACTCCTGACCCGCATTATGATACGCTGAATATTCCCAAGGCATGAGGCGACCTAGTGAATCAGATGTGACCCGTGGAGAAATAACGGATGCTGTTTTCATGGAGAATTGTTTATTTGACCATTTCGGCTCTGCGGGACTCCGTATCGGTGCTGTGGGGAAAGTTTACACGTGCAGATTGCAGAAAATGAGCTCCGGATCAGGGGGCGAGAGAGCGAACGCAGCGTGCGGCGCGGCTTGCTCCAGTGCTCGAATCCTCTCGGGTAACGTGGTATTTACGCCGCAATGTTTAGGAAAACAGCAATTAAAAAGATCCTGTCGGGACTCGGGTGGGGATTTGCGGCTTTCCGATTAAGCAGGTTTGGATTTGAAGGCAGATTAGATGAAGAACGATGACGGTTTGTTCACGCTGTTATTGTAAGAAAAACAACAACAACAACAACAACAACAACACATTAAGCTAATGCATAACTATTGGTCTGTAGCTATTTATATGCCGCGGTCGAGCTCAGTGGTTAAAGCGTTGGAGTAGTTATCGGAAGGTCCTGGGTTCAAACCCCACCACAGTTGGGTCACAACTGCTCTGATGTATAAAGAGATAAAAATGTAAGTCGATCTACCGAAGGCCTTAATGTAAATACAGTAGGTTTAGTGTAAAGTGCTGAGTTTTGTTAACCAGGAGTGCAAGGTTTGTAGATGATGCAAGCAGAGGTGGAAAGAGTAGCAAACTTTTGTACACAAGTAAAAGTGAAATTTTACTGAAGTACAAGTAAAGTTACCATTATAAAAATCTACTCAAGTAAATGTAAAAATATCTCATTAAAAATTTTAAAATTGTGTGTGTGATTTAAGTGCATTTGTTCTCCCCGCCAATCAATCAGTCAGTGCAGTGGCTTCCAAGTGCAATATTTTTCCTTCACCGTTACATTATTTTTATTATTTCTTATTCATATATTTTTTACTCAGTAGCGAATATGATTTAAAATGTAACGACGTACAAGACTCCTAATGAAACATACTTAAGTGAAAGTAAATTTACAGATTTTAAAAACAACTTTAAAAAGTAGAAAACACACACACACACACACACACACACACACACACACACAAACACACACACACACACACACAAAATACTCAATTACAGGATGCAAGGTGAGGGAACTTAGCATCATGTTTTCATTCCATTGTTTGAAACAGGTTTTAGTAACATCAGATCTGACAGAACACACTTAGAATAAAAAACAAAACATATTGACCTTTTGCACACAATGTCTGTCTGCCATGGTCCCGCCCACTTCTGGACCGCTAAAGAGACGCTACTTACCGGATGTTGGGGCCTAAACCTACGTACAAAACCAGCACTTTCTGTCTTTTCATGCCGCCTCTGCAGTACTCGCTCAGTCTCAGTCGTTCTGAACCGTCCATCTTGGCCTGTTCACGGCTAACACCAGCTACAAGGCTAACTAGCTTCTAACACAAGGCTGAATCCCAAATCCCTCTCTAACCCCTGATCAAGGGCACTACCTGGTGTGTGGAACAAGGGATTGTACACCTTACCTAGCGCACTAGCTTTCCATTTAACACTATTTGGGATTTAACCCTAGACGAGTGAGTTAGCTATTAATCAGAAAGCTTGAAATGTCAGTATCAGTCATCGTTACCTACATGTCGTTTAATGAAGCATAAAGCACAGATTGTTCTATAGTATCATCTGGTTTGCAATAGAAGCAATGAATGAGCTAACGCTAATGCTAATGCTAGCAAAACACCGCCAAATCCAGGAGGAATCACATATTTGTACATTGTCTGAGCTAATTACGTTATGATACACAGCAAGGTTCTGCAAACTAATTTCCCTATTGCCGTCTTCATTTATTTTCACACGCTCGTTTCTCTTTTGAGTAAGTTGCGAAGTCCACTATGACAAAATGCATATGAAAATATTGAGCAGAATTCGTGCTATCGATTACTACAGTAGGTCACGCGAGATCATCAGGTGATCATCAGGCCCTGCATACACTTATTAGGCCCTGCAATACACTTATTACGAACATAATTATTAATAAAAAAAAATACACCAAAGGTCATTTAATGCTGCTCCTGATGTACAATGTTGTGAGTGACATGATGGGAGTCGCATGACTTCAAAAGGACTAATTCAGTTAGCAAATGTTGTAACCAATATGACTAGCATCTGAGGCGGGTGAATTAATAGATTGAGAATGTGTGTGTTTTGGGTGTCGTCGAGAAATAGGATTAGTCGTGATAATCACGTGTGAACGGGGCGAGGTAAACAGAAAATTAATAAAAAACTGTGAGTGCTGATGTAAAAATGACACCAGTGTGCTAAATGCTTGTGTTTTCCCAAATACAAACAAACAAAACAAGAAAACCACAAATTTCTTTTTTTTTTTTTTGCCACATTTTTGTTCCATCCTTAATATAAAATGACATTAGTGTAGACATTTTTTTCCTGTGTGTGTGTGTGTGTGTGTGTGTGTGTGTGTGTATAATTAACAATTAGCATTAACAGGTTGAGATTGTTTTGCCAAGCAGCAATGGTCTGAACGTCTTGTCAGAAGCCCAGCTGCTGTTTTTAGCGTAACGCGCACACGCGCACACGCGCACACACTCACACAGGAACCAGCGCGAGCAGCAGCAGTAGGCGTGAGGCTTTTCCACTTCCTCGGAGAAACAGCCTGAGCAATTGGAACAGTGTCAGTCATGAAATTTGCTCAGGCCCGAGACCTGCATTACCGATCGTCTCCCATCGGACGCGGCGCAACAGCTTGCAGCGCTGGAATCATTTGGAAGGTCGCACTAAGAAGCGGCTGGTCAAAGAGGCAGTGTGGGCGGTCGAGATGCTGCGAGCAAATCTGTGAGAACAGCCTGGTCATAAATACTGAAGGGGGATTGAAAAAAAAAAAAACAACAAAAAAAAAAAACCCTGTAAGATTTGGCATGCACTGTATTTTCGCTTCATTTCATTAGTTAGTGTTCAGTACAGGGCACGGAAAAGCTCCGATCCGTAAACCTGAGAGCTAACGTCAGACAGTAACGTAATGAGATTAAATGTATTTCTTTATTTCTTCCACTTGAACATCGAAGAACCTTCTAGCTTGTGTTGTGTATTGTTTAAATGTCATGTCTCATACAAAACGTTTATTCCTTGTCCTGCTGATCCTCGGCTTCGCACTTCACTTTATTAAACTTTGAATAGATTCTGTTAACTATCACAAAAATCATCACAAAAATAATCAACTTACTCACTTGCACACACCACACTGGAGCTTTTAGCTAAATAATAAATCAACAATTTGTCCTTTAGCTAACTGACTACACACTCGAAGCTAACATTACAATGTAAAACAGTAACCGCGTTAGCTAGTTATCTGCTAAAAGAAAGAAACGCGTATAACTGTGATAACATTTTATGAACTCAGACTTATCTCAGGATCTCAGTTTGATCTTTTATTTAAAAAAAAATTATATAGAGAGAGATATATCGAGAAAAATTAACTCTGGAAAGAAGCAGCAAAGCAGCAGTAGTACAAAGCTGAGTGTGTAACGTTTTCACATTGATTTGTGCGTTATTCAGTTCGGCTGAAACGAGTCATCATTAGAGGCAACTTTTCAGAAAAGCTTGGACTGAGATCCTGAAAATAAAGGCATTGGTTCACATACACACACACACACACACACACACACACACACACACACACACGCACACACACACACTTGATGACCAGCCATTTAGTCTAAGACAAACCACCAGGTTATGCATATTTTACAGCGTTTAAGTTTCAGCACTTTTTCATTTGATTGTATTTATTTCGGATGGTACAACTGATATCTGCGTTTAAAATACTGACCCAACCACCTACACCTACACAAACACCCACATCGCCGACGGAAACTTTTCAGACCCTTTTAAGTTTTGCACATTTTGTTATGTCTCACACTTATCTTAAAATATATTCAAATATTATTTTCTCATCATTCTGCCCACAACACTCCACAATGACAAAGTAAAAACAGGTGTTTTTTATGTTAATTTATGAAAAAATATAAAACCGGAATATCCCATTTCCATAAGTATTCAGACCCTTAGTGATGACACTTGCATTAGCGCTCTGGTGCGTCCTGCTCTCATCAGACGTCCCCGAGATGCTTCTACAACTTGACTGGAGTCCAGCTGTGTTTAATTGACTTAATTGGACATAATTAGGAAAGGCACACAGCTGTCTGTATAAGGTCTCGCAGTAGATAGTGTCAGAGTGAAAACAGAGCCATGAGGTCGAGAGAATTATCTGTAGAGCCCAGAAACAAGACTATGCCAGGATACAGATCTGAGGAAGGGTACAATAATCTTTCTGGAGCATTGAAAGTATTCAAGAGCAGAAAAGCCTCCATCACTCTTAAAACGGAAGACATTTGGAAAGAAAAAAAAAACAGTTTTTATTAACCCATATCTCTGGGTAGTCGACCCCATTTCCACCCAACTAGAGTGAAATTATTTACACACAGGGCGAAGAAAATTATAAACATTTGCATTGAGATTAATCAGAACAATTGAAGAATTAACCAAAACAATTTACCACTTTTTACATTCATACGGTAAAAAGACGCAGGGAAGATTAAAAGAGAATACAACAACAAAGTGCATGCAATATTAAAGAACCAGTCTAAAATTTGTCCTCAAGCATTCAGACGAACGTCTGGGTGCGAGACGTGTCGCGGTCGCTCTATGGTGGCTCGCAACAGGTGCAGGCTACCACACACTGGCGCGTCTGTTTGGGATGAGCAGCGCCTCGGTGTGTCTGATTACGTCATTAAACCGCGAAGAAGTCACAGTTTTAATGACGTACAGAACGCAATGTCTCAGAAAATCCCGACAGTCACAGTTTACACGACAGTCACATCAGCACATGTCTGATTTATATCTGATTTATTTCCACATATGAAGGAGGCCTGAAACCGATCTCGAAATATCGGAATGCAGGCGTTTTTTTCCTGTTTACACGGACATAGAAAATATCCGCTGTGTGTCACATATGAGCAAAACATCGGAATTGAGTCACATTTTAACTGACAGTGTAAACGTAGCTTTAGAGTCACCAGCCTCAGAAATCACCAATTAACAACCAGCACCTCAGATTAGAGCCGTTATGAAGCTTCAGAGCAGAAATAGCAGATAAACATCTCAATATCAACTGTTCAGAGGAGATTATTTTGGATAAACACCTTCATTATCGTTTTACAGTGTAGAAAGAAATAAAATCAGAAACGACCTTGGCGTCAGAAGGGGTGTACAAAGAAAGTGGGTAAGGGCGGACATTTGCGCCGCGGAGAAACAAATATTTAGGAGAAGTGACATTTATTTATTTATTTATGTAAAGCTGCTTTGCGTCGATGCCCATTGTTAAAAACACTAAAGAAATAAATTTTTTTAAAAGTTCAACAAAGTGGATTAAACAATGATCATTATGGTGAATTCCCCCAGATCTGGTGTGTGTGTGTGTGTGTGTGTGTGTGTGTGTGTGTGTGTGTGTGTGTGTGTGTGTGTGTTGTACAGACTGTATGTTGTTACAGTAACTCAATCAAATCAAACCGATTTCATTAAATGCAACTTCCAACATGCACAAATTCTGATTTGGATGCAGTGTTTATGGAACAAATAATAAAAACAATCAGCCTACACTGACTCATTTTCTGTACCGCTTCATCCTCTAAACAGGGTCGCGGGGGGCCTGGAGCCAGTCCCAGGAGACTTGGGGCACTTGGCGGGGTCGAGATCCTGGATAGGGTGCCAATACATTTGTTTTTATTGTCATAATTTTTTGGTTCTATAAATAACGCGTCCGAATAGCAGTTTCAAATCCGGTACCCTGGAGGTGCAGGTCTGATTGCCACAAAATCAGCACACACGCTTATGATATTTAATGCGTGCTGTAAATAACAACAATAAACAAACAAACAAACAAATTACAAAGTCAACACAAGAATCTATCTGCACAGTTAATTAGTTGCACTATAAATTAAACCGAATCCATTCTTTTTTTAATTGACATGAACTTATGAGAGATCAAAGTGCATCCATTCCCGCACTCACTGACCTGTACAGTATCAGTACCTCCTCCCTGCGCCAGTCAATCTCTCTCTCTCTCTCTCTCTCTCTCTCTCTCTCTCTCTCTCTCTCTCTCACACACACACATTTATTAGCATTTGATTTTTCTTATGAATATAAAAATTGATGCAAATATTTTAATGTCACTGTAAATACTGACGTTTGTATAAACAAAGATCTGTGCCGGCAACACATCATACCGTACTGTAGGTCATGACGATTAAAAGAAAATATGGAAGCCTTGCTGGTGTGTGTTAATGGAGAAGCTTCAGACATCAAACTGTGTATTTGGGTTTTTACATCTGTGAGGTACAACGCAAACGTTCATGATGTTGCAAAAATGTAGAACTCTCAAAATGAGCATATTATTATTATTATTATTATTATTATTATTATTATTATTATTATTATTATCATATAAAAGCATGTGATCTTGTGTATCTGTGCCACTGCTTTGCCTGTGTGACCTTTATTTCTTTATTTCTTGCTCAGTCATGTTTGTATAGTCGGTTAAAATGAACTATAATTCGTTCATCATATCACCTATTTTGTGCTGAAAACAAAGGATATCACTCTACACTGCACAATCCTGAGCCCTGTATATGTTTATTAAAAAAAAAAAAAAAAAAAAACAGCAGAACAAATAATGTCTAAATTGCTCTGAGCTTTAAGGGCTCCGGCTCCAGCTTGTACGTAAATGCATTTAAATGTTGATGTATTTTATTAGATTGTTGACCTGTTCAGCACTATTATGACCGCTCTGATTATTATTCTCGCTTCTGTGTCGATGCCTCACACAGCTTCAAATGTGGTTTAATTTCAACCGGATTACACAAATATGTGTGTATGTGAAGATTCGCACTTCAGAATAAAAAGCTGGTGCGTCCGAGCGAGGCTGGAGCTGGGCGCTTTCGCTTCCACAGGGAAGTGTTTTGACTGTGAAAGTGTGAGAAAGTGGAGGCTCTGTGTGAGAGCGTGTGAAGACGAGTGACTGCATGAGTCTCACGCTCCATGTGTGAGAGTTGGCAGCTCTGATTAGAAGATAGATCGTCACATCAGAACCCGTTACACTCCGAGACTCCTGGAAAGATACGAAGGTTGGCTTTGTTTGAACTCGCACATGGTCTCGTACATGGTACACGCAAGTTCTTCTGCTTTAGACGCTTGGTAAACCCATTCTTCATTCTCAATTTAGCTCTCATGCTTTAATATCAATTCTTCTCATCCAGTCTCCTGAGATATTTTATCTTGAGTATGATACCGCCGCCGTGGGTGAACTTGCCCCACAGGGGTAATTACTGTACGCACCTCAATGGAATAACACACAGAATTCTAACAGCATCACGCTAAAAGATAAAGACCCGTAATTATGAATCGTCTCAGAGCAGAACAGCTTCTGTCTATAATTATTTTTATAATGATGTTAATAATAGTGAAAAAAAAAAACCTTTCAGCTCAGCACTCGAGGATACAACATGCAAACAAATAAATCAATAAAATGATAAAATCTCGGGAGCGCAGCGGTCGGATGACTGACTCGCTCCGGCCAAAACCAATTCAGGCTCCTGTGTGGTGTTCCGAGTGTCCTGAGTGAGAACCGCAGATTCTGAGGACTGTGATGTCAGTCGAGTTCTAAACGGAGCCGCATGCACGAGCCGATGATGTTCATAAAGGAGAAACGCTTTTATACTGAACTCATTATACCTGAGATTATGTAAAGATAATTAAAACAAAAACAATCAGAGAAATTAGGTTTAACAGAAACTATACAGTAAATAATAATAATAATAATAATAATAATAATAATACAGTGGTATTTCAGCACAGAAGCTTAATCCGTTTTGTAGGGAATATTTCATTTCTAGTGTGTTTCATGATGAACTTTTCTGTGTGCATGAGAACAGAGTGTTTTCTTTCTTGACCTCGACATGCTGCGCTATCAACAAACCCTTTCCTTAGTATAATCTATGTTTAGGGTCATCTCGACACACTGCGCTATAAACAAATATATTTCTTAGTATAATCTATGTTCATAATTGCAGAACTGCATCCAAGCTCCTGTCCTTCTCCACGTTATCTTTTAATAACATTCCAGACCATATGTAACCTTTTTTTTTTTTTTTTTGGTTAGGGTTTTTTTATGTGTGTGTGTGTGTGTGTGTGTGTGTGTGTGTGTGTGTGTGTGTGTGTATATATATATACTTCTTTCTTACACAATAAATTTTGAACATCTCACTGAGCACTGAGACTAGTGTGTTTCATTGAGGGGTTCCCTGGGCCCAGGCGGGTCAGCAGAATACAGGCGGAGCACTAAGTAGACCAAAGGGGTTCTACCGAAAATAAGAAATCCTTACAATTTGGGGGCTCGTCCGGGATACCACTAATCAAGTGAGTGCTGCTTTTTATTTTTTTCTCCATAAGGATATATAGAGAAAAATACGCTCCCCTGGTTTTTGATATCAGGACCACGTACGTGGTCTTGAGGCTTTTTACGCCAGTATAGCGCATGCAGTCGCTTCTGAAAGGTTCCTGGAACTGAAGCACAAGAGCGGAAGCTGTATTCTGTTGCCCGCTCCTTGTTGTTGTCCTTGTCGGCGCTTTTTGTGTAGGAGCCGAACAGATTTCCTCTCTCGCCGCAAAATAAATAAATAAAAATAAATAAATTAATAAATTAATTAAAGACTAAAAAATACATACATTTATTATAATAATAATAATAATAATAATAATAATAAATAATTTCCCAAGCGCTCAAAGTTAGACGACAGGTTTCTGTCGGGTGGCCAGGGGAGGGGCCTCAATGAGGGTTGCTCTCGTTGAGGGCACCATTTAGTTGCCCGTTTTATTCGTGGAGCTAAACAGTTGGGGCCGCCCACTAGAGCGACGATCCCTTCGTGGGACTCAACTATCGTACTCGAAGGCCTGGCTGACACCCCTTTCGAACCACTAGAGTCAGCGCCTGTCAGGCTTCTGTACTCTTAAGATGGTTTTCCTCATGGCTATTACTTCTTTGTCGAGGTTTGGGGATCAGCAGGCTCTGTCAGTCTCCCCATGCTGTCTAGACTTTGCCCCTGGGCTAGTCAAAGCTATTCTGCATCCTCACCCAAACTATCTTCCGAAGGTTCCATCCATGCACCCAGTCGTTCTCGAAGCCTTCTGTCCTCCGCCTTTCGCAGCTCCGGAGCAGGAAAGACTTCACTTACTGCGTCCAGTACAAGCTCTTCAGATTCAGATTTACGTCCACCGCACTAGCCAGTGGCGTAAGTCAGAGCAGCTTTTCATTTGTCATGGGGGCCGCCACTAGACAGAAGTTGTCACACTGGGTGTCACACTGGTGCTATTGCCCTAGCCTATGAGTCGCGTGGTCGACCAGGTAGATTGCCTCATCAATTGCTCTGGCAAGAGGCGTCCCCTTGCAGCAGGTGTGTGATGTGGCAGGTTCGTCCTCTCCGCACACGCTTGTTAGATTTGATAGTCTGGATATCAATGCTACTCCGGGCTCGCGGATCCTCGAGTCAGCATCCCAGAGCTAGGTCTGAGACCTCCTCGGCTTGCGCGCACACGCTACACAACCTGGGGGTCCAGACACTTGCAGTGCGGCGGCGTTGCTATTCTCGTTCCTATAGCGTTTTCACGCAGCATCGAGTGTAGCTTTTGAAAGGGAACGTCTCGGGTTACTTAGCTGTAACCCTGTTCCCTGATAAAGCGGGAACGAGATGCTGTGCTTCAATGCTGGCGTGCCTGGACGTCCTTCAGACAAAATTGAGGATGTTTCCGGTTCACTCCTATTTATAACCTGCAGGTGCACCTTATTGGGTGACGTCACCACACTGAGGTTATAAGCCGAAGTATTCAGAACCTTCACAACCGGAGAACAAAGACATGTTCCCATAGCGTTTTCACGCAGCATCTCGTTCCTGCTTTATACATCCATTCACATACACACCAAAATATTTTGTATGTAGTTGTAAATAATTGTATATTTTGCACTGCAGTGTCTGTTTTGTGTAATACACATTTGGGTTATATATATTATATATAAGTGTTGTTTTTTTTGAACGGCAACCAGAAGTGCGCAGAACCAGAAATACGCACGGCCGGCTTGATCACTTGATCACATGCTTCTCATGGAGTAGCAAAATCCAGCCAAAATTTTGGTTCATAAGATCGAAAGTCGAGGCGTTCGTATGGCGACACTGTAATAATTTGGATGTCATGGGAATGTTTTCTTTACATTATGTTCAAGGAAAGGAAATTCTAGAAAAGGAAAGGAAGAAAACATAAAGGAAATTAAAGGAAAGAAAGGAAAAGAAACACAAAAGAAAGAAAATGAAAAGAAAAAGTGTGGACAACTGAAAGGAAATGAAAGGAAAAATGGAAAAATAAAATGAAAGGAAAGAAAACAGAATAAAATGAAATGAAGGAAAATTTATGAAAAAGTGATAGGAAAGAGAATAGTCCAGAAAGAAAAGAAAGAAATGAAAACTGGGACATTAAAAGAAAAGGAAAGAAGGAAATGAGGAATATAAAAGGAAGGAAAGGAACGGAAGAAATGTGAATGGATGGAACAGAAAAATGAATAAATCAGAGAGAAAAAGGAAAGAAACAGAAAAGAAAGAATTGTACCTGTAAGGGAAAGAACAAAGGATGCAAATGATAACATGAATATTTAAAGAAAAAAAAAGAGAATAGCTACAGTGAGGACAGCAAAGGAAAGGATGGCGATAACGGGGAGGAGAGACAAGAATAGTGTTGGAATGTTTAGGAAATCAGAGGCAGGGAAAGGAAAATCAGAAAGGCAAGCTGGAGTGATGAAAGTAAGGGAATAAAAGGGTTAGGAAAGGAAATAAAGTGCGAGAATTATGGGAAAAGATCGGGTTGGGTTAGATATGAAAGAAGAAGGCAGGAAATGACGCTATAGGGTGAGAAAGGGAACGATGAAAAGAAATGATATATTAGGAAGAGAACAGAAAGAAAACGAAAAGCTCGAAAAATCCCACATTTTCTGTGGAAGCTTCAGACAGCGGGTGACAAACACGACTTGAAATCCATGCTATCTCTGTCCAAGGTCACTGGAGCCTGAGGTGTCAGAGTGGAGACGAGATCTCAGTCACACTTCTCTCTCCACCTTAAAGCTTTTAATTGGACCATGGCCAGAGCTGGCTCTTTCTCAAAGCTGGATCAAATGTTCTGCTGTGACAGGAGCGTCTCATTATAACTGCTGGGAGAAGGCGAGATGTGAGCGCACTCCCGAAAGAGAAGGAGACCAATAAGGAGAAAAATAGTCTGCTTTGTCCCATCGTTCAGGTTTAGATTCCAGTGACAGGCATCAGACAGGCGTCGTGTATCATCAGCTCCGTGCACAAGACCCTTCAGACCTGTGTGCAATGAAGGTCATGAGATCATAAAACACATGGGAAAGTGCAGTTGCCCTGAAATGACACACGTGACATTGCGATCGATACGCGATCAACCGGTCCATAATTACTAAATATATGATTTATTAAAAGTTAGGAGTCGATGCGTGTAAGAGTTGCATGAGATATCCATCACTTCCTGTTTGATGACTTTGATGGTCATCATATTTGTTTGGATGAAACATCATGCGTTTTGATTATGATTATGTGATCCAAAGCTGGTGATGACTGGATTACATTTGTAGTCTAAAGTGATGACTTTTTTTAACAGAAAGGTTCAGAGAACAACATGATTGAAATTTATTTCAAATCCTTAGATCAAAGGAATTGGTCCATACATACATGCACCATTGTACAAATAAACATTAAAGGTCCCATATTTTACTATTAATATTTCATTAACAAGTTAGCTATATATTCAATTCAATTCAATTTTATTTCTATAGCATTTTTAACAATTGACATTGTCGCAAAGCAGCTTTACACAATCAAAACTCCTTCAAACGCACCATTACAGTCTTTATGTACATGAGCTACTGCTGAGCCACACCGGGGGAGGGGCTTCTTCTTTTATGAGGTCACGTTAGGGAGGGGAAGAGTCTAATTCTCTTATTTAAGACCCGGACAGCGCAAAAATAAAAGGACAAAAAACGCAGGATTACCACACTGGTGAAAGATCTAAATGTCTTAACATTGCTAAAAAGTTAATTTTGCACAATAGGGCACCTTTAATTATGTAGAACAAAATACATACTGGATCTCACAAAATGAATTAAAAAGATAACTTAGCTACGATAAAAAAAAACAGGAATAAATAAATCAAATAAGAAAAATACATAACAAATTTATGAAAAAACCCTCAAATAATAGTTGTAATAATAATAATCTCATAACAATAAAAAAAATTAATTAAAGTGAAAAAAGTTGCATTTCTATGACACAGCAATGCAGAGTAAATACTGTAAACATACTGTAAACAACAGCCTCTCATGTGAAAAATATAATAAAATAAATATATTAATAGAAATAATAGTAAAAAAAAAAAAAAAAACATCTCAATTCCCTTTAAGGTGTCGGTGCATATTCAGTGCTTGACCCCCGAATAAAACCCCAAACACTGTAAATGAAAAGTGTCTGATGAATAACATGTAAAGATCCCCAAAAAATCAACCCTCTTGTGAAGTTCATGTGACTTTTCTGTAAGTGAATTCCAAAAATCTGCCGTCACGTGCCTCGGCTGTCTCTGTGGGCTTAGCGGAAGATTAGCTCTGAGATTGATGGAGCTGGATCTTAATCATGAGTAGGCAGTAGATGATTAAAATTCCGGTTTTGAGAAAATTAAAAGCGATCCTTTTTGGGATTCTGTAAGTGTGAGGCGGGAAACAGCTTGTTAAGCGTTGTGTTTGTTTTCAGCTGCATTTGCTAACCTTAATATGCTAATGCAACCTTATAATAATACAGGAATAAAAAAATTTCAATGCAGGCAGGGTTTGTATTTTCTCCAGTAGTACTACAGTAGGCGAAGCGGGATTCATTATTCCTTCAGGTGGAGGCACAGACACGGACTCGGCATGAATATTAAGAAGCCTTGTGCATGAATATCACTAATCGGGGCTTTTCTTGGCAGGTAACCAAAATTTGGCTATTTTTCCCCACTTTTTTCCATTTCAATCAAATACCAACTTTAAAGGCACGGGGTTATGAATGATGATTTTCTGCAAATGCCATGCAGATTTTTAAAAAGCACTTGCAAGCACAGTGGTTCATGCTTCTGCTTCACGCTTGTGGTGTTGTAAAGTTCCAGTGAAGGTCTTCAGGGACGTCGTTCTCAGACTCCTCTGCTGAGCAAATGGTAAGCGTTTGTGGTTTTCCAGTCGAGCAGAAGAACATGTACCTCCTAGGATCATGCTGCATGTGGTGGTGTAGGGACGAGCAGAACCACAGGCCTCCCATCTGCTGCTCGGCTCTTTTGATGTTGTTCTGATGCTCTGAGCTTGCTGTTTCCTCTTTTTAATCAAATACTTTTTTTTAGTTAATATACTGTAGTTCAGACTTTCCTTTTTGGGCTTTATATACATACGTAGTAGGACTTTATTCTATTTTCTTGCTGTCTAAAATGATCAAATTAGTGTTTGATCGTTCCAGGCACATCACCCAGTCGGTGCCCGAGCAGCCAGCGTTCCACAGGGTTCTGGTGTGCCGTGCCTGGGGCGACAGGATGGCGTGATTGCTCGATGTGTTTCTGTAGTTGGTACATGGTGTGATCAGTAGGAAGTGGAATTTGCTATTATCTTACAAAATTGCTCGATTGCCCCCCAGCATGTTGGCATGGGATCCCTCCACAGGTAGATGTGGTACAGCTGGGAACGACCTGAGGAGCTGGTAATGTTGTTAGACCCGAGTAAAGCTGCAGGGCTTGTCTTCTTTCTCTCAGTTGAAAGGGTTGTGACTGTTAAGCAACACAACTACAGTATTAATTGTTGTGTCGGTCATTCGGTCAAACCATTCGATGCCCTGTGGTTACTCGGGGTCGGGGTGCAGTGATTTGCATGAGTTTGGTTTGAGGTCCACTGTGTTCACAGACACCCACAATTACAAGCATTTATAAGTAGACAAAGAGTTTAGAAACTTCCAAACTTACCATCACGATTTTGTATCCAAGCTTTACATTTTATTATATATTTCTACATATTACTTTCTATATGTTATACTGTTTTTTTTTTTTTATTGGTCTATTTGTAGATAAATGATATCAAATGACTTAGGTTAAAAGCGGCAGATTTTTTAGATTGATCAGTGGTAATATGTTGCCTTGATAATTATTAATTCTTGATTAATATTCCAGTGGCCATATGGATATTAACAGGTCATCATTGACAGCTATTGATGGAGGCTGTGCAGTACAAGCAGTCTACAGTAATGTAACTGATAACGGAGCACATTATTAGACCTTCTGAAGCATTATAAGAGTTTCTAGAAAGAATAAAAATAAACTCCAAACACGATTCTAGTGATTAATGAACATGGGCTTCTTAGAAAGTGAAAGTTGGAGTACACTTTCTGCAACTCCGACACACACTGATCTGCCGCTGCCGCTCCATTAACTCACTGACGAGCAAAAAAATGCACCAACTTCAGATCATCTTCCCGAGCTCTTTCCGTGTTTACGAGCTTTTCTTCTCTCCGGCGTCTCACTCGGTCTCCATGCCATATTGCAGAAACGATCTGGCTCACCTCCAAGAAGCCGCCTCCTCTTCTGTGGCGAGGGTGGGGGCGCTAATTTTCCGATATCTGGCCGCCTCTGAGCCTGTGAAATCTCCTGTGAAGTTTTTCCTCATTAGAGTCGGAGTGGGATTTTGCTGAGGCAGGGAGTGTAATGTGCTGCTTTACAATCCTGACGTCTCTGAAAAGAAAGACAGATCGGCAGCGCCTGCACCGGACTGGATGACGGCGCGGCTGTACCTTCTTCTGCATGAGTATAATCTACCTCAGCATTTTTGGGAATTCTCGGAGCTGAAGTTAACCATTACGGCTGGAATGTGATGAGGAGCTGCGGCTCGACGGAAAACCACATCCACAAATAAAACTGATCAGTATGAAGGCGTATTGGGTCAAATTTGTGATTTTTTTTTCTTCTCCTTACAGGTGGATTCGACGTCCCAGTGATTCCTGCACCTGCGTCAGGAGGAAACTCCAAATATGACCAAGTTAACAGCAAACAGTCACAAGCATTACTTTTACTATTACACCTTTTAAGTTGCTTCAGAAATGAACAAAACAAAAAAAAGCATTCTGGTAACTCCATCAACGGACCACGCAAAAGTTTTGACACCCCTCCACCCCCATTTCTTAATAATTTGCTCCTAAAGAGTCTTTCTTGTACGTTTAATGCAGTCTTGAGGAAAAGTTCTCATGGCTTCCTGAAGGACTCTTTTGTCTCTTGTTATTTTCCGTCCAGTCCCTTTACCTGAACGGTTTCAGAGGATGTTTTTTGTTCGTTAAGCCACACAGTGATCTATGAAGCATTCAAGCATTAAAAAAATTTTCAAACTTAAGGCATGAACCAGCGAGAAACAGATGCAGATGATGATGACCGATGATGATGATCAGACCGGTGATTAGCTACTGCTGATGCTGAGCGGTTGGAACAGACGAAAGGGGAAATGAGGTCGCTGCTGAGGTTGTTTGCACCATGACGCAGTAAAGCATTGCTTCCCGTTTATTTTCATCTCGTCTATATCAATTAGGTTCATTCAAGTCAAACCGGGACGTTTGATGAAATGTCGGAATCAAGAAATGAGGTGTGGCTCATGAGGTTAGCACAGTACTGTATGTAGTAATACATTACAAATAATTGTATATGATGGTAAATACCAGAAATATCACTATATGATGCTTAATGACACAGTAAGCCTGCATATATTAGCTACTAATTATTACTTACTGTGTGTCGAGTGTACAGTACTGTACTGTCCCCAGCTCGGAGCTGAGCCATTTTAAAGTCGATGTTTCACACTCAAACTGCTGTCTCATTATAATACCTGCTAGCTCAGGCGTTATAATCAGTACTTCAGTATGAAAGTACTTCTAGTTTTTTTTTTTTTTTTTCCATTTTGTTTATTATAATTTGAGTTTATTTATGTTGAGGAGATTTGCCCAGTGCTGTACATCAATAAGCACAAAATTGCAATTTACTCCCAAATTGTAAGAATAAAATGCAATAAATGTAGTAATGACTTTTTTGGGGTGGGTTATAAAAACATCTCCGTGCCCGGACATGTTTATATTACACAGGTTCAGTGTTCACTACCTGCATTAAATCAGAGAGCAGAGATCAGTGGAAATGTGGAAACGGTCTGTACTCTGCACTCAACCTGCTGCACAATCATCCAAAAATCGATATTCATTTCAGTAAAGATCAAACGACGTAAAGCTCTCCGCTCTGTCTGACTGCCGAGACGACGACAGCCGCGGCGAAATAAAGCGTATTTATTTCGACGTAAAACTCAACTTCATTCCAAGAAAAACCTGAGGCTACTCATCACTTATTGTCTGGAGGAATAAACAGAGACGAGGCTCATTTCAGTCCAACCTACAGACAGATCATTCACAGGGCTTACAGGTGTCTAACGTTTAAAGGACACAGATTATGCAGACTTCACGTTTTAGTCATGTTTAGACATTCACTGTATAACAACAACCACGAAATATGAGAAAGAAATACAGTTTTTATTTTTATTTTTTTGTATTAGCCAGAGTTTAAAAAACGCAATTAGATTTTTTTCCCCCAAAGTGAGCTCATATAAGAACAGCCCCTCCCCTGGGTTATTACTCAGCTCAGTCATTTCCTGGAGGGGTGTGGCTCAGCAGTAACTCATTTACATAAACTACTGAAACGGTGCTTCTGGAGAAGGAGTGAAACAGAGGAGTTTAGGGTCTGATATGATGAATATGCATTATCATGGGGAATCACACACACACACACACACACACACACACACACACACACACACACACACACACACACACACACACACACACACACACACACACACACACACACACACACACACACACACACGGACACACACGACAGGACACACACGGACATGGACACTTTGAGGAAACTCAGAGACCTGCGTTTAATAAAGTTGTTAAGAAATAGTAAAATATGGGACCTTTAAGGATGGAGTCTCCAGTCTCAGTAACACTTGAAGGTCAAGCTGTAGATTATCTACAATTTTCAGGACGAAGCAGTTTACACTTTTTTTCTAAACGTTTTTTACATTTAACAGAAAGAATAAATAAGTGCCAGTGAGGGAACAAGTGTTTCTAGATACTATAATGTAGTAGAGCAAGAACATGAACTAAGTCGTTTCAAGGTCAATGCGTGTAGTTATAAATAGCTCATTTTAACACGCCGGAGTCGTTTTAAGACAAAACTTCATCTTTATCTGATCGACTTTTTCCATTTCTCATCTGTGATTCTCTCTCCGATTACCGAACAGGGAGTGTATTTGTCTGAGCACCAAAGAAGAACAACTTAGTGTAAACAAGGCGTCAGATACTCGACCTTACAGAATGTGATTTCTGTGTATTAATAAGTGAGACAGAGAGACACACAGACATGTACGTGGACTTCTCAAATATTCTTCTTCTTCTTCTTATTATTATTATTATTATCACTGATTACATTAAAGATCAGCAGATTATTATTAGCTTTAACACTTTAAGTCTTTCTACAAACTCTTTTCCCATCAATGACGCGTACTGATGCTAGTTAAATGTAAAACTATTTAACAGGTACCAGTGACGCTGCTTGATATTTCTCCCTCAGGTTGGTTTATTCCTCGCACGGTTAACACGACAAACAGTGTAAAATGGAAGGTTTTGCATTTTCAGTCGATACTCTGTGTGTAAAAGGAAGCATTTGGCCTATTTCGCTATCTGGGACATGAAGCTCCACAATGTGCTCCTGGAAGATGAAAGACTCGTGAGCATGTTTTGTGTTGGAGAGGGATGATGTTGGGATTCTAACGCCGCCACGAAGGACAGAAACGTGTATTTAGAAGGAAGTAGGTCTTGCCAAAGCGACAATGAGATATTTATTTCTTTAGTGTACGAGTATCTCCAGAGTGATCCTTCCTTATTCCGCACAGCTCGTTGTCCCAGTTCAAAACCTCAACAATACACTAGCATTGGGTATTTTATATATATATATATGTGTGTGTGTGTGTGTGTGTGTGTGTGTGTGTGTGTATTTCCTTGTTGCAGTCGTGTCACATTCAGTGCTCTAAATATGTCACCACAAAGTTGTTTCACCAACCACCAGAGATCCTGTGTACTTTATGCTAAGTCACTTTTTCTTCTTCACACAGAGGAAAGGTCCGTGTAGGCGTGACAAGAATGGTGCAGAAACATTTATTCCTGTTCCTCTTTTGTAGGAGTGGTATACACACACACACACACACACACACACACACACACACACACACACACACACACACACACACACACACACACACACGCATTTCTATGAGCTTTATTACCTACAGTGCTATACTCAGTCACTCTTTCCGCTGAGGTCATGTCTTTAAGCCCAGAGTAAATGACTGTGACCTTGTGGCTAACATAAGGTTTATTACTTGTTTTATTACTCACAGTTATATAAGCTAGATTAAGTTTATGCAACCTAATAAGGTTTAAAGTCATTTACTGCCTATTGATTAGATGGAACTCTGTGTTTCTGAAGATACCAAGATGGGAATGAAAAAAACAACAAACAAAAAAACAAAGTTTATAAAATGAAATAACACTGCTTGGCTAAAAGAAAGACAGAGTTTGAGAAGGTCCCGAAACATCCAAAGAAAACATCTTGTGCTAAGTGCTGTCTAATGCAATATTAAAACCTGATGGTAAAAATATGGACAGTATAAACCAGAGCTATGTGTAATAATGAAAGTAAGAGGATTTCCACACACACACACACACACACACACACGCGCGCACACACACACACACACACACACACACACACACACACACACACACACACACACACACACACACACACACACACACACAATGTGATGAGAACTCACAGGAATGGGACTAAACAGCTGTGTTCCATGAGAAAAGCACTTGTTAGGCGTCAGTTTGAGAGCCAGGGAGCATAAAGACTGGACCTTGGAGCGATGGAAAAAGGTTTTAAAAAACAAATTTAAAACTGTATTCATTTATATGCTGAGGGTTGTTTTTGTAAGAAGCTGTTTATTTAACGTCTACAGATCCAGCCATTAAGGACCCACGTTCACGTTACGTTACTGAAGCTGAAAATGGGTTAATCTCTGTTAGACGCCGATTGAGAGCAACATAATAAATAGATAAAATAACCCAGAATTTTAACATTTAACCCAGCAGTTTTTAGAGTGTAACATAAAACATATTCCGTTTGTAAAATAGCATAAAGAAATCATAGGTTGTGTATAAAGTGATTTAAAAACAACACATCCCAGGTCATGTAAATAAATTCTCAGACTCTTCCACCGCAGGGATTAAAAAACAGTAACAATGTCAATTTTAGAATCCGTAGAAGCTCAGAGACACTTTCACTGAATTCGCCATTTTCACGCGCACCTCGCTTTATTCATACAGATGGACCGTGATGTTTTACAGTACACGGAAATTTACCCTGACAAAGAGCAGTATAAGAACAGTGCCAGCTGGCACACCTAAAATAGATGCTGAATTATTACTTATAGTCTAAATATTTTTTTTCTAAACTTGTGCTTCTGTTGTTTACTTACAATATTTGTTAATTTTTTATTTAAACGAGGTTTGGGCTCCGGGATGTTGAGCCTATTTCCGAGTGTACTTCATAAATTACAGTATGTTCATAATAATGAAATAAGATGCATAAATCGTGCTTTAAAATTCATCTAAACAGAATTTAAAATCGGCGTGTTTAAACCTCTGACTCGCACTTTCACTTTACAAGAGGCAGCGTTTTGATCAAAAGGCTGATAAACATGTGCGACTTATCGATAAAAAATGCAGACATACTGCCTCAGAAAATGCAACAAACACAAATATATACAGTAGTATTAGGATACTCGCTAGATAAACGCTGGCCTTTCCAACACGACAGCGCGCGCCGGTGAGAGCCGATTCATTCAAGTCACAATATAATATAATATATATTTGCCATGTAGTTGATTTTTTTCTGTGCGTAAGAATTCATCTCAATGAATGTCTCATGGTGCCCCAGATGACGAGTCCTCCACTGCTCTTTCAGGACGATCTACCAGGTTTGTTTATTCTCCAGAGGAAGCACAATACGACTGTCCATACGGTAAATAAAAAGAAAAGTATCAAAATCAAAAAGTATCAACTCCAACTATGAAGTCTAATTAAATTGCTATCATTAAACATTTTAATTTTTTCAAAAAATCTATTTTAATGTTTTGCTGGGGAAATAAAAGTTAGGCAGAGACGTCCGCTCTGTCTTCTTATCTTATTTATCTAAACCCCCTACAGTATTTGCCAACAGCGACCCAGTTTGATAAATTCACACCTATGGTGAATGAAAGGTGAGAAGAGATTCAGCAGAGTCTCCTGACACAGTGCTTGTGCTCTGAAGGACTACATTCGACGAGAATAAGAATCACATTTATAATAAGATAATTAATTAAATAATAAAGTAATATCAAATAAGGACTTTATCTAAACGCCAGAGCAAATTTCTCTTTCACTGAAGAAGTGGTTAAATATCCTTATACTGTAGATACGAAGGTTATATTTTTAAAGTACAATTGCAAGTAAATGACAAACTACATGTATGTAAAATATGAATAAAACAGTATTAGACACACATATATGATATGTACAGTATATACAATGAAAAAGCTATTTACACATGAGCGCTCAAATGTAAAGCAAACGCATTTTTTCATTTATTGTGTATATTTAACTTCATTCAGCCATTTAAGTTATATGAAAAATAACGTACCTACCAGCCCACTATTATTTTCCGTTCAAATTTAAAGATGCACACGCGTGCGCAAAAAGTCGAAGTACAACAAAACGCTGCCTTTTGTAAAGAGAAAGTACAAGCCGCGTGTTTCCACACACCAATGAACAGCTTTATTACAGACATAAATTCACAATCAGTCCCTGTTAAGAAATTACGAAAACTATTTAAGAAACTTATTGTGAATTTTAAAGCACTATTTATGGTGTCTCATTTCATCAGTTTGAACATATTATGATGCACATATACACACATTGATCATGAAAGATCTACTGTAAAACTAAATAAAATTCATGTTTTCTTCAGCATTGGAAACAATATTGTTTTAGGCTGACTAATTATTCACAATTCTTTGTTCTACTTGGTCTGGCTTTTAAAAAAAGGCCTTACATGCGCCATCTGGCGGATATTCAGTGAAGCACAACACATTTATTTAAACTCCTGAATGTTACTTGTGAGATTTCGCGGCATGTCGCATGACAAATTGCGGCATTTCGCGGGAAAAAGCGCGCATTCTTAATGGCCACACCTGTATAGTCATGGATAAAGATATAGTCAGTATAGTCATGGTAAGTTTTTGTAACACATTTGTAAAGTCTTCTGAACTGTTCAGGACAGATGAGTTTACATGTTGTTGTGTTTTCTCAGTAACGTGACAAGCTGTGGTACACACATTTTGTACTTGAGTAAAAGTAGAGCTATCCCAGGTAAAATATGACTCAAGTAGTGAATCGAGTCCTTCAGTAACATTTCTACTTCTTCTCTTCTTTAAACTGAACTATACTTCTTTCAGTTCCAGAAAAGGGGGTATTTCGTATGAAGATTCATAGCTGCGTGTCACTGGAACCATCTGCACTCAGACTGAACAACCACCCGATCTGTTTGGAGATCAAAGATTCCTTTGGGATTGTCACGTCTAGGCTTAAAGACAGATCTGAAAAGAAAGTAACCTTAAAATGATGTTGTTCTTGCATATCTATGACATTGTGCAACATGAAAAGTCAGACGTAAGAATGCCTCCGCTTCGCTTCATCACGACATCATGTCAGTGATTATGCTACTTATAAAATGCACATTGCGATTCTTTATTCTCCACTTTATTAAATTACACATGCAGTTTGCTGATTTCTAAAGATAGCTGGTTGATGACATTCGCTGTAATTGCTTTGAGCGCAGGCTTCACATGTTCTTTAAAATACTTGTTCACTTTACCAGCCACACCAGGCATTAAATCAGAGCGTGTATTGAACAGCGGAACAAATGTGGCTAAAAATAAAAACAGCTCCCCGTTGCTGTGGTGTTCTGGTAATCACAGGTGTATTATGTTATATTTTAGATCGATGTTGGATTTTCTCGCTTGTCTATCATCATACAGGCAGAAACGACCCACATGGTGTTCACATGATGATTTGTTTCTCTTAATCTCTTAATAGAGAACTTCCACAACATCTCCACAGTGAGATTTATTAAATCATTAACATTTTTGTAACAGTGGCAGGGAGACTGAATGTGGACACACACACACACACACACACACACACACACACACACACACACACACACACACACACACACACACACACAAAGCTAGTGCACTATGTAGGGTGTACAATAAATTTTTCTTGTTCCACACACTGATCAGGGGTTAGAGAGGGGTTTGGGATTCAGCCTCGTGTTAGAAGCTAGTTAGCTTTGTAGCTAAGCGTTAGCCATGAACAGAATGACACGGACGGTTCAGAGGAGATTCAGAAGGATTAGAAGTGATTACTGCAGAGACGACATGTTTTTTAAAGACGACATAAAGTCATCAGATGTGTTTTGTTGCTGAAAGTGCTTCTGTGACTGGGTGTGAATGTGGGTTTGTAGAACATCTGAGACGCCGAGTGATGTACAAATATAGTTAAACGTCCCAGTACTGTTGTATTCTATATTGCCACTCTTAGAATGCCTCCTGCACAATCAGATTACTCAGTCAGAAATAACTGATGTCGATTATAAATTAACCCTGGAAACTGTAGTGGTGTGGACACCTTGCTGGTGTATATTTGGATTTTTGATATGTCAGGTAGAATGAACGTTATCATTACTTTTATAATGTGTAAATTTTACTGAACATATGGACTATGGAAGTGACTGTGCAAAAATGTAGGACTCTCAAAATGAGCATATTATTATTATTATTATTATTATTATTATTATTATTATTATTATTTGGTCACAGAAACCAACGCAAACAAGCAGAAAAACACCTGATCATGTGTATCTGTCCTATTTCTTTGCCTGTGTGAATGAAATAAAATTCAGTTCCTCATATTACCTATTTTGTGCTGATTAAAAGGACACGTCACTTAATACTGCACAATCCTGAACCCGATATATGTTTATATATGAAAAAATTATAATGGCTAAAATTCTCTGAATTTTAAGGTTTAGGAGCTTCAGCATATTTAAAGCAGTTTGTTACTATGTTCAACAGAGTGCTGTATTTACAGTAAATAAATCAAATTCAACATGCATAATTTATTTTTTATTTGTTATAATAGAACAATGAAACAAAAATGCATGAACAAATAAAAAAAAAAAAACAGTACCAGTTATTTGCCATTGAAATTCTGCAGATTGAAACACATTTTGCTCTTAATACAAATGCCCTAGCTGCCAGTGTGTGTGTGTGTGTGTGTGTGTGTGTGTGTGTGTGTGTGCGCGTGTGTTTTTTTCCCACTACAAACATGATTACTGCCTTCTTAACACTGTTCTCAATTCCCAGAATTTTCTTTTGTGTCAAGTTTGGCTTTCATGGTGTCGCCGCTCTCCTGCATTTATATTGTTGAACATTGTTTGTGTCTCTTGTTTTTTTGTACTGTAGTGTTTTTCAGCTTTGTGCATTTCCCAAATGACTGTAATTTACTGAATTTGCCTGAATTTCTTTTAAAGCCATTTATGACCTAGATGTTTGCATGACTGATGTGAGCTTGACTTAAATGGCACAAATTCTTTTGGTTTTTTCCCCCAATAACATCATAAACTGTCACTTTAAACATTTCCTGGAATAACACAAACAGATGCTAACTGAGCAGGTGCAGGAAACACCAGCGTCATGGGTTCATGGATGGTGATTGTTGACGTGGTGGAACTACTGTTTAAGATTACGCTCGAATACAAAGTGCTCTTCTGGGTCGTGTCCTAAATCTCAGTTCACGTTGAGGTCTGTACTGCCCGAGTAACAGATTCGGGAGCTGCGCTGCGAGGGTATAAAAATAAAATAACACTAAATCGAACCGCAGTTCAGTTGAAGTTATCAGAGAAGAAATCACTGAACAGGAAGTATAAGGATTTGTCTGGGCCGGTTTCTGTTTCGACGTGCCCTCAGCTTGTAACTGCGCAATATTTAAGAGCCAGGTAGCTCACTGATGCATAACTGATCTACTGTACAGTAGGTACACGCTCTGGGTTGCATGACTTCCAGGAATTAAAATAAAAAAATTAATAAATCAGTGGGTAAACCCAGAACCGTTTCCGAACGTTGATGTTTTTAGGTTGTTTTATTTCTGCAGCAAGGAATGAAGTTCAATCAATAGCCACATACTGGCTAGAAATACCATTTCTAGCTTCATTGCTTTTTACACCACACAGTTAATGAGAAAAGTTAATAAATGAGTGCAAAAATGTGCTGAATAATAATGTTGTGTCTCATGTTACACTGTCTAAGGATCTTTTTTTTTGTGTGTGAGTGTGAGTGTGTGCTGTAATCCATTGTCCTTGGAACTTCAAATATTTTCCAAGTCATTATCTAAACATGCTCCTGTGCTTCTCCGGAGCGCATGGATAAAAAAAATTATATACACACACTCAGTGGCCACTTAATTAGGTACACCTTGTTGGACCATTTTGGCCTTCAGAGCTGTCTTAATTCTTCATAGCATCGACTCAACAAGGTGCTGGAAACATTCCTGAGAGATTTCAGTCCATATTGGCATCACAACATCACGTAGTTGCTGTAGATTTGTGTGCTGCACGTCCATGATGAGAATCTCCCAAACCTCCACGACGTCCCAAAGCCGCTCTACTGGAGTGAGACCATGCGACCGTGGAGGCCGTGTGAGTGCAGTGACCTCGCTGTTCAATGTTCAAGAAACCAGTTGGAGATGATTTTAGCTTTGTGACATGGCGCGTTATCCTGTGCTCATAAAGTGATGGACACGGTCAGGAACAAGACTCCGGTAGGCTGTAGCATTTAAACCATGCTCAACTGGTACTAATGGACCCAAAGTGTGCCAAGAAAATCTCACCCACACCATTACACTAACCACCACCAGCCCGAACCGCTGATACACAGCAGGATGGATCCATGCTTTGATGTTGTTTATGTCAAGTTCTGAGCCGACCATCTCATTGTCACAGCAGAAATCAAGACTCATCAGAACAGGTGACAGGTTTTTCCAGTCTTCTCCTGGGTGATGTAGATGAGCCTATGTGAATTGTAGCCTTGGTTTCCATGGTCTTCTGCTGCTGGAGCACATCTGCTTCAGGCTTTGACATGTTGTGTGTTCAGAGATGCTCTTCAGCATGCATCAGTTTTAGCACGATGCTATTTGATTTACTGTTGCTTTTCTATCAGCTCGAACCAGTCTGGTCATTCCAATCTGGCCTCTGGCATCAACAAGGCATTTTCACTCTGAGAGCTGCCCTCACTGGGAATTCTACCTTTTTCAGACCATTCTCAGTAAACTGTAGAGACGGTTGTGTGCGGAAAATCCCAGTAGATTGGAAATAAACCGAACAGCCCATCTGGCACCAACAACCATGCCACGTTCCAAGCCACTTAAGCTACTTCTTCCTCCCTCATTCTGATGCTTGGTTTGAACTTCAGGAGATCATCTTGATCAGGCCTATCCTGGCCAAGCGACTTGTTCTTGAATTGTTACACAAGAAGCAACAGTAACAAAATCATCCTCAATATTAATGACAATCCTAATAATAACTAAAGGTGATGCGTGAACATGTTTTAGAGCAGCGCTGGCGCTAAGATTTACTATTCAATATTAGCTAAACATCGCTAAAGATACACCATTAAATGGCCTTACTGGCTTTAAATAGATTGCAGTTTTACTCACAATAAAGATCTAACCAATCGCAGACGAGACTGAATTCTTATGTGCACTTGCGCAGAATGTAGGATTTGTCAAGGGAAAAAATAAAGAAGTGCATTGCTATACACTACAGTACGTTACACTCTGCTGCCACTGCATCAGCTACGGATAAGGTTGTGCTTTACAGCGGGTTTCCTTTCCTCTGGGCTGGATGATTTAGCGCCTATGAAGTCATGCTCAGTCCCGTTTGTACTCACTGCCCCTTGGGGTACTTCTGAGCTACGCCAGTTTAAAGCCGCAGGTTTGAGCAATTGGGTAAAAACTGGTCTCACTGTACTGTATATAAAAAAGCTGTATGCTGATGATGTACTTCAGTTTAAAAAGCTCCGGCTCTTCTGGCAGAACTTTATACATCACCGGTGTGGCGAGAGGCAGCTCTATACTGTAGGACTCTGTTTACTACAGGAACAAGACTGTATTTGTAGCCATCTTTCAGGTGAACACTTTTACATTCAAGGCCGAGTAAGCTCACAGGCAGCTGACTTCTTCTATATAACCACACGCCGGGGTGTTTATAAACGGCTTGATCAGATCTCTTCTATTATTATTAGGTCAATCTTTTCTGCCTGTCAGCTTAAACCACTTCCTACACGCTTTCTTAAGGCATGCCTGCCACTAATAACATCGATTATCAGCTCTTGTTCCTGGCGCAGTTCCTGCCTCGCTGAAAGCAGCCGTGATTAGACTTATGTTAAAAACAAAACCTGGCTCTGTTCCTAGCAATTTGACCAATTTCTATTCAGATATTCCTTGACAATAAGGAGCTTTTCAAGCCATTTCAATCTCGGTTTCGGTTGAGTCACAGCACTGAGACGGCCTTGGTAAAAATCTTCTTTGTATGCTAGACACAGGCTCGCTTTCCATCATTATTATTTTGGACCTTGGTGCAGCTCTTGACACAATATCCCGTCCGATGCTATTAGAATGTCTCTAACATTGGGATTAACAATATATCAGTGGTTTGTTTCCAGTCTCATACATACAGTAGCAGGCAGTTTGTCCAGATTAGTAGCTGTAGGTCTGTGAGCTCCAGCATTAAACACTGAGTACTCCAAGGCTCTGTCCTTGTACCACTCCAGTTTATTACATACTTGTTGATAAATGGAAATATTTATGTTTTTTTTTTCTTTTTTAGTTTGTTAAGCTCCTTCTGTGATGTTGGTGAATGAAAGACCAGCAATCAACTTGGACAAAATGCTACAGTAAGAGCGTTTTTTCACGTTAGCGCTCTGGATTGTTTCTAAGAACACTTGACCTCCAAGGTGGTCTCAAGAACGGAAGTCTATCACTGTTTAGATGCGATGTCATCTGCAGAAATCCCTGTTTCAATCCCATCCTCTGACCTACACAGCCGTAGCTGATACAGTAGAAAGGCACAAAAGAGCATTGCTCTTGACATTTTTTTCCTGAAATATCAATTATACGTATCACGCTTAAAGTGAACGTTAAATTCCTTGTTATCTTCTTCTCTCGTGTTTAACGGCGGCTCACTAACCGAGTAGGTGCATCCTGCCACCTGCTGTATCGGAGGGTGTAAATATGCAAGCGTACCTGAGAACGGAGTACAAAAAACAATGTGCCTGCTGGGCAGCGGCGGAGTGCGGAGGGGGAGCAATCGTTCCTGTGTACAGTAATCAACCATGTCTAATTGTTGATTCCAACTCGTCTCTTTTCAAAGTGTCTGATTTTACTCTCAGTGCTGATGGCTATACGTTGCCGTGTTCCCTTGCAGGTAGGAGGGGTGTTGTTATTATGGATCGCGCACTCCTTTATTGCTAGGTGATATCGGTCGTTGCTTTTGTGACACGCGTCTCACATGAATATTGCAATTACATCTTGTCTGGTATTTTAAAGAAACCTTTGCACCTAAATTATAAGACCATGTCACACCTATTCCTGGTGTCTTACTGCATTCTGTTAAAAACATTACTGTGAGCATTTAAGGCTCTTTATAATCTTTTTCCTGTGTATTTATCAGAATTGCTTCAGATGTACACTCCTACGTGCTTATTGTGATCGTCTTCAGCAGGGTTGCTTTCAGTACCAGGTTTTGAGTTTAGCACAGTAGGTGCTAGAGCATTCTCTAATGTTGTGCCAAGACTCTGGAACTCGGTCCATTCTCATATTCAGCATTGTTTCTCTTCAAGACGCCTCTTAAGACCTACTATTTTCGGCTGGCCTTTTCACATCCATGGTCTATATTAGGGGTGTTAAATCTTCTTCAGGAAGAGCCAGTGTGCGCAGATTTTCATTCCAACCAACCAGAAGCAACACCTGATTCCACCCATTTAATTAGATGTTCTTGGCTGTCAGGTGTGGCTTCTGCTTGGTTGGAATGAAAACACACACACACACACACGCGCGCACACACACACACACACACACACACACACACACACACACACACACACACACACACACACACACATTTCGGCCATTTCTGGAGAACACTTTTTGGTCTTTATTGTATTGAAATGTTGCATCATTTGTTTGTTTGTTTTTTTCTGTGTGATGTTTGTGAAGTTTATTTTTGCAAAAAAAAAAAAAAACTCATGAAAAAATCAATGAGCCACAGCGCAAACGTTTTACAGCGGTATCTTGGCATTTGATTGCCCCGGCGTTAGAATGCTTTCCTTAAAAACGGAAATTTTGCTGCAGCATGAGAAGCATTTTCAGCATGTGAGTGACCGAATCGAACCGAATGCCGGCATGCGCACATGTCAGGGAGTCGTATGCACATGCCAAGATAAGAGAGTTTACCTTTTTTTGCATTTTGTGCAATTTTTAGTGAAGACATAGCAACATGAGTCCCAAGAATGTTATCAAGGGCAGTAGCAAGAAGAAAAGGGAACCATTTTCAGTTTGGTTTTTAAAGCAGCCGGTGCCAAGAGGAATCATAAATGAAGGTTAAGTGAAGTTCAATTTTCATATTTGACTTCATTTTCATGTCTTTCCTAAAGGTTTTGATTGTGGATTGTGGAAATTGGTAATATAGGTAATATTTTTGGATGGCTGGAACGGATTATTTGCCTTTACATTATTTCCTATGGGACAAGGTGTTTTGCAATATGAGATTTCGACTTAAGAACTTACCTCTGAAATAGATTACCTTAGTATGCCGAGGTACCGCTGTACAGTATTTTACTTTAATTCAACATAAGGAACAGCAGGAAGAATTCCTTCCAGAAGAAAAAACAAAGTGTGACCTCTACACTTTACCCAAAGTGACATTGTTTGATATCATAGTATCATATCAAATGTTTTATTACAGGTCTCATATTATACTGTTTCTTTTTTTTTTTTTAAGTCAACACAGGTAGGTCTTAGTGCTCCAAAAAGCTACTGCTGAGCCACGAGAACAGCAGAGCTGAGCAACATGCTTCTTATATGACATCACAATAGGAGGAGTACTGAGTTGAAGGAGAGGGAGATCTATACATTTACAATTACATGCAGGCTTTTCGCAGATGATCTTATCCAGAGTGCTTTGTAGTTTCCCTCACTGATTAAATCCTTACTAGGTTACTAACTAAGTAGGGGGGAGTGGAGTAGCCCAAGTACTGAAGAAACAGACATGTCTTAAGTCGTTATTTAAAGATTGTCAGAGACTGTATGGATATCTAGAGGAAGTTCATTTCACCACTGACTGTAGGTGACAGAATAGACAAGAGTCACGTCTTCCTCGAACCCTGAGAGATGGTCGACCAGACGATCAGTGCTGGAGGAACAGAGGGAACGAAGTGCGGTGTGACTAGAGCTGAGCGGTAGGTCGGTGCTGGGAACTTTTTTGGCTTTGTAGGCGGGCATCAGGTTTTTGAATTTGATGCAGGCAGCTACATGAAGCCAGTGCAGGGAACGGAGAAGTGCGGTGGTGTGGGAGAACTTGGGAAGGTTGAAAATGAGACGTGCAGGTGCATTCTGGATCAGCTGCAGAGGACGAATGGTGGACAGAGGCAGACGTGCCAAGAGTGAGTTGCAGTAGTCCGGTCTTGAAATAACAAGGACCTGAGTGGCCTGTGAAGAAAGAAATAAGCGAATTCTTCTGATGTTGTAAAAAGGAAATCGAGGTTAGCGATGGTTAGTGTGGGGAAAATGACAGATGATCATCCAGAGTGACCCCAAGATTGCGGGCAGTTGCTGAGGCAGAGATCCGATTGTTGTCCAGTAAGATCACATGGGTTTGACCAGCGATGAGTCACCAGGGATGAACAGCAGTTTGGGTAGGTGACAGTGATGCAACTTACAGAACTGCAACTAAAGGCACAGAGCCGCACCAAGAGGGAACATCGAGAGGAGAGTGTGGAAATGCCGGATAAAAGCAGAGGAAGAGTTTGATAAACTGAACAGGACAAGACGAGATCAGGAAAGGAAGCAGTAGACATTCTTTAAGGAAGGTTGGATGGAATATCAGCTTTAAGAGGCTGGGAGTCTAATAAGAATGTATTACACGGTAAATAAGTTACAGAACGATTCATAATACAGTATATTACACAACTGATATTCATAATATATACATACATATATATATATATATATATATATATACACTGTATATTGCACAGTAGATAAATGAAACTAAATAATTTAGTAACTAAAATTATATCACATGACTAATGGAAAAACAATCACTGTTGGATTCCAACCGCCGTGAACAACAACATGGAAGAAGAAAAAGATGAAACTTTTTAATTTTGAGTGTCAGCCAATAGAAACATGGAAAAATGACAAAATCTGGGGACACTGGAGACACGTCTGAATGTCTAAACATGACCACAAAGTGAAATCTGCATCATAGGTGCCCTTTAATTCATCTGAAAAAAAGTTTCTATTTACAGTATAATTATCTCCCTCTGTTTTTGTTTACTCTCAGATTAGCTGTTTTTTCCTCATCACTCTGATTCACCAACATCCACACCAGAACAGATGTACCTTTTTGAACCCGTTCTTGATTCACACTCTTTATTTTTCCGTGTCAGTGTGTGAAAAACAAATGTCTTGTCCACTAAAGCAAATCAAATTCGTGAAAGGTCTGAAATTCGTTTTCTTTTTTTTTCCTTAACGTGTTGAGATTTTTTTTTCAAATGCTGGTCTAATCATGCCAGTCATGTTGTGATGGAAGATTCCAGCGGCTCGTTATCGTAAAACGCACTGCGCCATCTGACATTTGGAATCCACTTGACATTTGAGCTTAAATTAAGAGATTGGTGTTTTAAAGTCAGCCAGAAAACCAGAAGCACAAAAAACCCTCATGTTGTATGTTTTTGCATCATTTTCATTGGACATGGAACTGGACATGGGATGTGACCACTCGTCCGTGTGTGCGAGTGCGTGTGTGTGTGTGTATACATGTGTATAGAGATGCACTTTTTTCAAGGTGATTATGAGAGCTGAGATGCAAATGGAAAGACAACGGTCCATTTTCTCAGCCTGGTCTCATTTGTCTTTGTTTATGAAACAGGGTTTGCGGGTCCGCTGTTTGACATTGTAATCAGAAATACGGCGGAACAAACGAGTGGATTCCTCATTGAACTGTATTCATTTGTGGGCTCGTATTCCTTTTGAGCCGCATCATCATAAATCTAGAGAGGTGAAAGCTCCCATAAAGCCATGACCTTGCTCCATACTGCATCCCGGAGCTTCGACACACGTTCGTAGCTACGCTGTCCGACTTCAGCGCCTACGAATCCAAGGCGTGGACCGTGTCCTCACGATGGTTCTGACGAAACCTTTCTGCTTCCTGAAAAATCATAAAGCGCTGAGACCGGAGACTCCTTCCAGAATGTCACCATATCAACACACATTTTAATTTGTTTATCATCACTCGGGTCCATGTGAAGGAGCTGTAACCATGGTAACAATTAGAGATTCACGTACCGCCACATTGAAATACGCTTACAATGGAGCTAAACCGGTCGATCGGGCAGTGAGCAGAATTGGCTGGTTTTCAGCTTGATTGGTCGCGACCGTTGATCGGACGATCAGCCTCAGATATAAATGATTCCGAGTGGCGCGACAGAAATGTTTTTTATACCGTTACATTATCAAACAAACATCGCAAGTGTTAAAAGACTCCTATCTGCCATTTTCTCCAAACGAATTACAAACGAATTAGTCGCAAACCCACTCTTACACACTCTTACACCAGTCTCACAACACCGCCAGCGCTAATTAGTCAAAGCTCGCGTGCGTTAGAAGCCCCATGTGCCTGCGTTGGAAGCTGCATGTGCCAGCAGGCTCGCAGCCACTCAACCCGTGAGCTCACTGAAGGCGCTAAACATCCCTGTTCATTTATAATCCTACAGGTGGCGCACTCTCGTTACACATTTTCATCCTGTGTGGTAGGAGTGAATTATTTGCTAAGTTTGTTTAGAAATAATAATTATGGCGGATGACAGAGATACGCGCTGCTCAGTTAAATATTCAAATCTTGTATTTGAAATAAGTTTGTATTGTTTAAATGCTGCGCTCGGGTTTTAAGTGAGAAAACTAATGTTGTAAAGAACGGGCTACATTTAATTACGCATTAAACTTTTCTAAAGGTTTAAAATCTCAACAAAAACAATCGAGATTTAATATATGGAGAGGCGACTGGTAATTCCTGTCCCTAGTAACAATGACGAGTAATAACCAGTGCATTAATACAGGATAAACATCTGGTTTGGCAGCTGCACTACGCTCAGGGCTGCTGTTTGTGAAAATTAATCAACACCTCTCATTAATGAACTTTATTAAACTCACCTGTAGATGAGGAGGGACATGTAGCATTAGCTAAGGCTCAGTCACTCTTACTTATCGTCTATACCACTTGGTCCTGTGTTCAGGGAGTTTATCCCAGGAGACTTGGGACGCGAGGAGGGGCACACCCTGGAGCACACACATTTACTCACACTCACACACTCATTCACACACAGAGAGAACATGCAAACTTCATACTCCATACACATGAGATTTCAGGGAATTGAACCTGGACCCTGGAGGTGCACGTCTACAGTGCTAACCACCACACCGCCTTCATTAGGAAACTCTTAGACGTTCAGCCAGCAGTTAATGCTACGGTAGCTCGTTAACATGTGTTAGCCTTTTAACCACACACTATATTGTACAATTGTACGAACTCGAACATTAGATCAACTGCAGAATAACTTACACACTTGGGCCAAACGTTAGCATGCTAGTGATGATGCGTACAGTTGCCGATGTGCACACTAGCATGCATTAGCAGCCTTTTAAGACACTTTACACTCTTCTTATACACCCAGGGATGCTTCTATTGAGTACTTGTACATGGTCTGTTGCCTTCAGTGTAATGTAGCGTTCACACTTGTGTACTTGCAGGCCCGTTTTATAGCATCCTTATTTCCATAACTGTGTAATTAATATTTAAACACTCTTATACCAAAGTCTTTACTGTGCAGTGAATCACTGAGAATGAACTGAAAGAGGTGACGTCAACTAATTTAAAAAGCAATACGGAGGCCTTTGATCTTTATTCCTTTATTTATTAGTCCATATTTTTTTCATAACAAGTATTGAGAAAGTCAAGCTACAGAGCGAAGTTGCTTAGCTTCGAAGAATGAGAGTGTGAACCGAGAGAGAGAAAAAAAGAAAGTTTTGAGGCACTTTTTTTTTCATATCAAAGGGGAGCGTCAAAATCCCCCAAAAGGATTTTTTATTATTTTTTTAACTCAGTTTCTGACAAGTGCAAACATGAAGCCGGAGTGAAAACGCAGTTGGAAGGATTTGCAACTTTCAACCGAAATGAGTTGAAAACATTGAGGAGAGGCGTGCAAAAAAAAAAAGACTAAAAAACATCCGGTGCCTCTCCTACCGTCTCGGTCAAAGTGTCGTGCCTGAAATGATCATCCCAGGTGTTTCACTTTCACGGAGTTGTTTCCTAAAAAAAAACCAAAATGATAATAATGATAATAATAAAATGGCATCAGTCGTCTCGTCTCGGTTCTGATCCCTCGGCATGCGGGAGACACGTTTCGTCTTCGCCGTCATCTCCCCCCCCCAGGATCAGAGTCAGAGTGTAAAACTGTGGCCCCAGGTCTCCGATTGATGTCAGATCGTTGTTGATGTCAGATTCATTGTCATGCCGCGACTCGATGGAGCTGAGCGACTCGGCTACGGAGCCCTCGCCCTCGTAGGCGAACGTGGCCAGAGAGTCGTACGGCAGTTCCGTGGCGTCCCTGTGGTTCTCCTGTAACCGCTGCTGGAGGTACACGTGAACGTCCTCGCCGTCCTCGTCGTCCCTCAGGTCGTAACGGTGGACAGACGTCTCCTCTACGGCCTCCGGGTGGCGCAAAGTTCCGATGTCGAAGGCTTGTGTGTCTTCCTCGCCGCCGCCCTCGTCGTCGTAGCGGATCACGTTGTCGCGCGCGTCCTCTTTGGACGACATCAGAGCGTCTTTCTTCCTGTGCCGCTTCAGAGACACGGACAGCACCACGATCGCTGCAACACATAAGACGGGACGTGAGTTCCCGCTAAATGCTACAGTAGCACTCACACACACACACACACACACACACACACACACACAGATGATTATGGAAGTAACATGTGATTAATTATCTGTGTATTAATTGTTTATAAAACTGATGTGGGACAAAAAGAAAGACAGAGTCTCCTGTATGTGTTGTGTCAGTGCTGAATCAGGACCAGTGTGACCCTGAGAGGTTTTTGTGTGTGTGTGTGTGTGTGTGTGTGTGTGTGTGTGTGTGTGTGAGATTAGCTGACTTTTTTTTTTCCAACACTGCTTAGACGTGCTGTCGTGCTTCCCCGAGTGACAGACAGACTAAGCTTTTATTTCCGTCTCTTACAGTCAGGACAAAGGACAGAACACAAAGATGGAAAGAGAAGGACAGACAAAGAGAGAAGGGACAAGGCTGATAAACAGAAAGAGGAGTGTGGTAATAGAGGGGAATTGAGATTGAAAGCAAGAGAGAGAGATAGCCGGGGGGGGTTAAAGGATGAGAGAAAGATGGAGACGGAGAAAACCATGTGGGAGGCGGGCGGGGGGGTGGGGGGTGGGGGGGGTTATAGAGAAGGGAAAGTGGAGAAATGAAGCAAGTAGAGGAGGAAGGAAGGAAATACATTAGAAACACAAGGGAAGGAAAAGAAAGAATAAGAGATACAGAGAGATGTGGAGAATGGAAAGAGGTCTGGGGGGGAGGAGGAGGGGCCGGGGGGGGGGGGGAGGTGAAAGATTTAAAGGGTGAGGGAAGGAAAGAATAAAGAGTAAATCACTGAAGGATGATAGAGAGAGTAATTGAAGGAGTGGAAGGAGAATTAAGAAATTCAGAGAGAGAGGGAAGTTAAAAGAGAGAATGAGGAGGAAATTGAGATTTAGGGAGAGAAATAAAGAGCGATGAAAAAGAAAAATGAAAGAAAAAGAGCAGGAAAACAGCAAGAATTAAATTATTGGAGGAAAAAATGGAAGGGAGGGAAAAAAGTAAAGGAAACAGAAAGAGGGGCGTTGAAAGATAATAGAAAGATTTCCCAAAAAGGAGGAGAACAGTATGGGAAGATGGAGGGATTGAGAAATTCTGAGATGAAGAAGAGGAAGTGGAAGGGAAAAGAGATAGAGAGAGAGAGAGAGAGAGAAAGAAAGAAAGAAAGAAAGAAAGAAAGAAAGAAAGAAAGAAAGGCACATGAGCATGAGGAAGAGAGGAAGTAAGTAGGGAAGAAAGAAAGGAAATTATAGGGAGAAAGAGAAATGGAAGAAAAATAAAGAGGAAGAGATACAGAGAGATGATGAGAATGGAAAGATGTCTGAGGAGGTGGGGTGAAAGATTTAAAGAGTGTGAGAGAGAAAGAAAAAGAGACAAATCACTGAAGGATGATAGAGAGTAACTGAAGGAGAGGAAGGGGAATTAAGATATTCAGAGAATGAGAGACAGAAAGAAAGAAAGAAAGAAAGAAAGGGAAACTGATGGTTAGAGAGAAAAAGGGAAGGGATACAGACAGATGTGAGAGATACTGTAGCATGAAGGTGTAAAGGAAGACAGACAGATGTGATGCTGCAAGACAGCTACATAAACACTCACTCATTGTCTACACCGCTTTCTCCTGGGTGCTAATCTATTGCAGGACACACACACACACACACACACACACACACACACACACACACGCACACACACACACACACACTACAGGCAATTTGGAAATACCAATTAGCCTAACCCACCATGCATGGGGAGAACATGCAATCTCCATGCACACAGACCCTGAGGCGGGAATCGACCCCGGACCCTGGAGGTGCGAGGTGACAGCGCTAACCGCTAAGCCAACATGCTGCCGGCTACATAAACACAGAAAAGCCTGGGGGGAAAATACATGAGCAAGGAGCAGAGCATAAGAGAGAGAAAAAAGACAGAGGGAGCGGAGAGATAGATGGGACAAAGACAGAAACGGAGAAAAATGCAGACGGCAGGAGGTTGACAGAAAGACAGAGAGAGAAAAGAGAAAGAGCGAGGCTTTAACAGGGCCATGAATCAGATGTAAGAACTCGTTCTGCAGAGAAGCAGCGTGAAAAATTGGCTACATAAACCTGAGACTGTAATTAAGAAGCCATTTGTGTTCTTCTTTCCTGGTTCACTTCCAGGGTTCCACTTTTATTTTACTGCACTGCCCCCTAGTGGGGAACAAGAAACTGTCCTGGCCATGCTCATGCGAGGACATGAGGGGCGTCTGCTTCAGTGTGTTAAGGAAGCACTGAGGAAACGTCTTCTTTACTCGGCCTAAAGACACGCCCCCTCACTTGGGATCGGGGCACATCCCAGTTAAAGATACAGAGGCTTCACCTTCTTAGTAAAAAAA
>JAAGKR010004929.1:0-45699 GCA_011419295.1 Clarias macrocephalus
TATATATATATTATATATATATTTTTTTTAATTATTGCCCAACTCTATGTAAATTCTTGACTAGACAAAAATCACAAATAATACTTTTAAGAGGATCTTTGCAGATATATATATAATATATATATATAATATATATATAATATATATATAATATATATATATATATTATATATATATTATATCTGCAAAGATCCTCTTAAAAGTATTATTTGTGATTTTTGTCTAGTCAGTCTCGGTAAATACGACTAAATGGTACATTTTATAGTTGCATATCGCAGTTTAAATCCAAATCGCAATACCTGTCTAAATAATCACATGATCAAACTGTAAAGCCCAAATTATAACTACTACACGCTACATAATAATAAGATTTCATTATACTCACAAGTCGCACTACACTCTCTACAAAGTGCACTATGCTCAACGTAGTCACACCATGTCTGCTACACTCACTACACATGCACTATAGATACTGCATTACTATACATTAATTGCTTTCTGCATTTAACCTTTGTATGTGCATTTAAAACTGTTATTGTTATCTGCATTTTATTTTAATCTCTTTTCGTTACTTGTGAACTGTGCTTTGGACTGCGTGTTCTAGGAGTTGATTATGCTCTATAAACCTTCACAAGTACTACCTGCCAGAATAAACAACTTAGTCTGGAGGTTTTTGCAGGAAAGGAGTGCTTTCTCCTTATTTATCCAGAGTGATGAGATTACCTGTTGCTCCTTTATAAACTTCTCGCTCATTTTGCGTCACAGACTTAGAAATCTACAATCTTGATTAGCTTAATAGATATTGGAACTATTTCTAGTGCACTAGACTCACTACACACTGCACTGGTACAATCAATGTTAACCCATATTCAGTATTAAGCGTATTCTATTGTAAAAGGTGTTTACAAATAGTTCACATGATGCATTGTTCACCTCCTTTTGTTCTGCAGTAGTAGTGTGTGGGCTGGGCTCAGTTGGAGGCGTCACAGATTTAGTGACTATAGGGGGAGGTGGAGGGGCTTTAAACACGTCGTCGTCTTTTGGAGAATTCACGTCTTTGCTCACGTTTGACAAACTCGATTTCTAAAAGACAAACGCACACGCACCATTTTATATATTGATTTTTTTTTCAATGCTGTAAAGTTTAAGCTTACTGAACAGAATAAAATGTCAAGGGGGGGGGTCAAAGGTCAGGACGTACAGGTGTGACGTCACTGTGTGAGGGGAGAGAAGTTTCCTCTGCTTCAGGCTGATTCCAGTGACGAGCGTTGTACACAGCTCTAGTTGAAACCTGAGACACGTACATAATATCATGAACTGAGAAAGAGAGAGAGATGGAGCACAATTGGGGTCAGAGGTAATTCTGTACCTTTTTGAAGATTTTGCGGCTGATGAGTTTGTCAGGGTGTTTTCCTGCTCGTTCTCTCTGCGAGTCTGGGCCGACGGAGTTCGTCTCATCCTGCCACTCCTGAGGATCTGAAACACACACCCTCTAAATTCTGTCTGCTTTCACACAAACACCTACACAATCCAAAGGAGTGCAACGAATCAAAAGATAAAAAGGAGTAACAAAATTTGCTTTACATTTATTACATAAATGAAAATAGCATTCCTGATTGTTTAAATCTTAAAATAATATACCCAGCTCTTCATTTTGATGAGGTTAGTGGGGGTCTGTGCAAAACTGCAAGCATTTGCATTGTGAACGAGAGATGGGTATATTTTGCTGAATCAATGTCTGTCGACTAGGGTTGCACAATATGGTGTAACCCTATTACACAATATTAGTGTAACAATTTTAGTGTAACAAACTGTGTGGGTATAATTGAACTACAGTTTGAGTTCCAGTACTAATGTTTCTGTTTGGGGCTTTTTTTTATCTCAAAGTGGGAAAGGTTTCAGCCCAGCAAGGAGTTTCTCAGTGCAATCTGGCAACCCAGGCAGAATCAGAGCAAGCACATGAGACATTCGAACAAATAATTGGAAAGGGAAAAAAAAGAAAAGAAAAAAAAAGGCACAGATTTTTGCTCGTTAGCAAAATCCACAATTTAAATGCACATCAAACTGTGGGAAGAGATCAACACAGATGAACCACAGCGCGTTACACATCTGGATATTGTAGAGATTTTTAGACAGAGCCAGACAGTGGGAAAACTTTGCACATGGTGTGTGAATTGTGACAAAAAACTAAATAGTGTACAAATGAAACCCTGCCTGATGACTGACGATGGCTGACTGCAGACTGTACCTGTGTGAGTGTCTGTAAGATTCTGAGCATCTGAGATTTCAGGACTGTCTGCCGTCACCATCCCGATCTCTGCAGTGTCCTTCTTCTTTTTCTTCTTTCCGGGTCTGTCGTCCTCATCCTCGCTGTCACTCTCGCTCAACTCGTCAAAGCCAAAGTATTTGATCTTGTAGCTGGTGCCAGGTTCGGCATCTCCGTCTTCACACGGTCCGTCCTCGAAGCCGAAAAACTCCAGCTTGCACTCCAGCTTAGACTTTGTGGGACGATGCCTTGAAAGGATTAACAAGGCAATTAAAAACACATAACACTTAACCATGGGGTACATGAGAAAGAGCATTTGAGCGAGCAAAACAAACGTGTGCATGTGTCTCTATACCTGCTGTACTTTGGAGGCTGTGCTTCCGTCTTTCTCCGGAACATTCCGGCATCCCCGAGATCGGCCGGGGCGGTGCTTACACTTTCTTCCACACTGCGATCCATGGAGTCCTGTATGGTCACATTACACACTGACACACACGATGGGTGCAGCAGTGTATAATCCCTGATACGTCCACGACCTTTCACCTCTGATCCCCCGGATGTAGACACGCTCGAGGAGATGGTGCTGACGACAGGCTTACCGCTGCTGTTTTCTGCCGACAGGTGAGAATTCTGCAAGTTCTCCTGTTCTCCTTTCTTACTGGCTCTTCGATAAACGCGGTCTCGTGCCGGTTTAATCAGAGGAAGCTGCTCAAAATCGACAGGCTTCTCCATCAACTCAGAAGCTCCCACTTCTTGTTCGGCAGGTTTACAATCGTCTGACGTAGTGCCGCTTTGTACATATGCTGTGTCCTCTGTGGGCTCGGATGGAGAAATTTCCCTTAAATGATCTACAAAAGCACTTGAGTCTCTATAAGTGGGTTTAAAATTAGTCATATGTGCCGTGGGTTTGTATCCAGTGATGGCGGGAGAGGGGCTCTGAGCGGGTGTGGCTAGGGGGGGACGAGATAAAAATTTATTACAATTTTAATTAAGCAATATAAAACAAAAACATTTTACTTCACTCCATGCACTAGATGGTGCCACAGAAACACCACCAGTGAGGGCTAAAAGCAATGTTCACACATAAGGGGTAAGCACAGAACCAGAACCGTTGTAATGCACGTCAGTTAAAATGGTGAATAAAATATGGGGAAAATGAAAAATTAAACCAAGCGGACAAAAAAGGAGGAACACAGAGAGGAACAACACTGCACCTGTAACCTGCTGACCAGGTATCAGACACAGAAGGAGTTGCACCACATGCTGCATTAACAGTGTTATTCGTTATTCAGTTACAAATCTCTTTATTTATAATTGCTTTATAACACAAAACTCACTAACGCAACACTGAAGTAAACAAGGTTAAAGTTTGCTGTACCGATGCGAGCAAAGTTGGCTCAAACAGTTAAGGCTCTGGGTTACAGATCAGAGAGTCCGGGGTTCATCACCAAACTATCCATGTTGATATCTTGAGCGAGGATTTTAACCCTATCTTCTCTTGGGACCGCTGTATCCTGCCTGACTCTGCACTTTGCCCCCGGCTTCCTAACTGGGATACGCGAAAGAAATAATTTCTACATGTGATGTACAGGATAAGTGACAAATAAATTCATCTGGGTCTTAAATCTAACAGATAAAAAGAAGCAAAGAGGCAGCGAAACCTTCAAGCACTCTTATCCTATGTAGGGTCTTTGGACAAGAGGTGGGAGCGCAGGGCACACACACGCTCACATTACGGGCAATTTGAGAATATCAGTTAACCTAATCTGTATGTTTTTGGACTGTGGGAAGAAATCGAGTACCCAGAGAAAACCCACCAAACACGGGGAGAACATGCAAACTTCACACACACAAAACCCTCGACCAGGAAGTTGCGAGGCCTCAGTGCTAACTACTACATCACCATAAATAAACATATATAGATATATAAAACAGATTTAAATCACACTGAAAAATTCACAGTCCCTGCCCAATCTGTGCACACTTACAGGTTGAACGCTTCATTTTCTTTTCAAAGAGGTGCTCCTTCACTTTGCAAGGAATGTTACACTTGATTATCTCACAGTGAACACCCTGTTTCATACACCAGTTCACACTTTTATGATTTTTTTTTTCTTCAAACAGTTACGAATTCATAAATCACATATATGAATACAGAAGTCATACACTAAGACTGTGGGCTTTCCGAAGAGTGTCTGGGTGACCCGCAGCAATCCACAGTTTATTGAGTTTATTGCGCATAAAATTTTTGTGGCAGAGCTATAACTTTTTAATGAGACGTATTTTCTGTAGTCAAGAGAGCCGATGGAGACCTATGACAGGGCTACAGTTTAATTACAGCAGCACTTATGGGTGGCTACGAAGCTACAGCGGTACTATGACAAGTTATGGCCATGATGTAGTTACATCTCTCAACTGACAGAGTAATCGAGCGTTACCTGTGTTGGCTCCACCCTTCGCGTTCTGTCCACTCTGTTCTGCCTCGGACCCTCGGGATGTCTTGCTCTGCTCCTCTTCATCACTGTCGAAGCCAAATGGGTCATCATCTTCATCATCACGCTCCAGCCGGGGCTTTTTGTGCAGCGAGGACGTGTCGGGCGCGGTGGATGTGTGGGCAGGGCGTCTGGAGCCAAGCTGGGCTTTATATGTCGTCTCTCCCCATTTAGTGCTGAGCGTGGCTTTCCTGTTCCCAAACACCTCCTCGAACTTGGAGTTCGCCTCGCCGCCCTTCCGCGTGTACGTTTTGCTGAACTTGGTTGTCATCGTTAAATAAGATGTGTTACATATTCTCTAAATGGAAACATTTCAAATACATCGCTACAGTTAGAAACAAATTAGGTGCTGTATATGTCTTTGTCCATAAACATTAACCGAATTGTATTCCAATTTGTATTTCTAAAACATTTTCTGCATGTTTATGAACCTTTAAAATTTGTACTTAAAAGCCCTGATTTTGTGGAGCTAGAATATACAGCTAACAGTATGCACACCTATGTATCCAGACAAGTCCACACCTATCCACACAAGTTCCTCCAGTGCAACCATCATGGAGCTGGCTTTGAGGATCTCTCAGGGTATCGGTGTGGTCGATAAAGGGTTTGGGCCTTTTAGTTACTCTACAACATACAGAGAGACATTCTACACTTTTCTGTCTTTGCTCTGCTGCTTCTTCTTCTTCCAGTTGGTTGGTTACATTGCCGCCAACTGTAGGTCTCATTCTTCTGATCTTCCCGGCCTCTTAATGTCGGTTTTCCAGACCAGCCTTGCTTAAAAATTTCTAATACGTCCTGCCCTGATTTTGTCTTGACTTGTTCTGTCTTGAACTTTTGGTCTGCTTTAACCCGTACTTCCATGCACACTTTCTTCTCGACACGTTTCCTCTCAGTACCACTCAGCATCTACAGTAGTTAGAGTTCTGTAGGTTGCATCAAAGACACCTATAGATCTTACTCTCCTCAGCATCCCAGTCTTCCCATGCATCCAGCTTTGTTGTAGAGCCCCCATGAACATCATTTTCAGGGGTGCACATACTTTTGATCACGCAGTATATAAGGTTTTATAATAAAACACAAATGCAGAGTAAAAATAATCTTGATAGGAAAATATGTAGCACATGATTATCCTTAAATGACTGAGCCAAAGTAAAATGTAAAATTAATCAATATAGTTGAATAAAGTTAATTATTCGATCTTAATTGATGTGAAAATCGATTTCAGGCAAATATCTTGTGCACATTTATACATTATAGATGAATATATGAAAGCTAGACGTTAATAAGCAAGTGTTCGCAAATCAAATAAAAAATCGGATTATAAATACTTACTGAATCATAATGCATTAAGTATGCATAATGCACTGTATATAAAAAATATACAAATCATTTTATGATTATTTTCATCACCATGATGACCAAGGTTAGCTGTTAGCATTAGCTTATAGTTCAAAAGCTGCGGCTCAATGTCATGTTTACGCTCCTCACACAAAGTGAAATAAAAAAAATACATGAAAAAATAAAAGCGTGTACTTTATATCTTTCTGTTAAAACTAATGCCATATTTATTTAAAAAATAAAAAACACAATACATATAAAGCTGAGTGATGTCTCACCTGCGGCCTGCTGCTCCCCGCTCAGTGCTAATCCGCTAAAGAAAACACCCGCGAGCCTACAGCGCAATAAAATACATTTAAATATACATAAACACAAAACTTACAAATTAAAACAGATGCAAAATAATATACCGTGTTTATATTATTTTTATTTATTATCTGTTTATAAGCTGTGCTCGGTCGACTATGATGCGCCATGAAAAATAAACCCCGCCCCTTCCGGTCTGATAAGCAACCGGATATACTTCCCAAAATATACGGATATATTTTCATTAACGAACACTGCAAGCTAAATAATATAAATAAACACATTATTGATGTTTATTTGACAAATGTAAAATATTCAACCGAAAACTTCATTTGCTCTGGTCAGTTTTGGCCTGTTGGAACGTATCTAAATGCGAGCACATGTACAATACCCGGATGAGAAAGCGGCGTCTTATTGGTTTAAAGAATCTGATGCCCATTGGGACATGGAGTTCTAACTATAATATACTGCAAAATAAGCGACTGCTTCAACATTCAAAAGATTAGGACTTTTCAGTACCAAATATATATATATTTTTTAATTGCTCAGCCTTGTTAGTCTCTAATGACTATACGAGTTTTTTACTCGAATGATATAGAGTATTTAAATTAAAATAAATAAATCGCGTTTACATCTTGCACTAAATCGGGTTAAATCTGTAACTGCAAATGTTAATTTATAAACATACTTTATTGATTTTAGGAATATCAAGTCAAGTCAAGTAGGCTTTTATTGTCATTTTCACCATATGAACAGTTTATTACACAGTGAAACGAAACAACTCCAGGACCAAGGTGCTACGTGCAACATAAATTAACAAAATTAACTAAGAAAGCTAATTTTACTAATTTTGACATTTTAAATGAACAGAAAACTATCTAAACTAACTAAAGTCTTATACAAAAGAGACAAAGTGACAACATGACACTTTTCAATACTTTGTGGTGATGAGGTAATGAGTTGAGGTAGTGGGATGAGAAACAGTAAACATTACTTGTAAGTAGCAGCGAAGATAGAAAAGAGTTTTGTTCAAATAATAAGTAATAAAAATTGTGAGCAATTACAGGTTGGTGTGAACAATTGTTCAATTGCACTGCTGTGGACGTACCTCCACCCCAAAAAAGCTTTTATCATAATAATTGTATCATAATAATTGTATATATAATTATTATTATTTTGTATCATCTATTCAATTATTTATTTATTTATTTATTTATTTATTTATTTTGGTGCTTTATTATTTAAGAAACCACAAAAGTTTTGATGAGCAGTTCCAGTGAGATGCTGCAGTTTTCTGTGTGACCACTAGATGTCTGTATAAAACAGGGTAGAGTGCTGTATTAAAAAAAAATGAATGAATGAATGAATAAATAAATAAATAAATATCAAGCGTAACTTTGTTCAGCTTCAAAACAAGAGGTTTTGTGATTTGCACCCATTTTGCTATTTATGACTAAGTAATGACTTTATTCCTACTACTACTGCTACTACTACCATGAATAATAATAATAATAATAATAATAATAATAATAATAATAATAATAATAATAATAATAATAATACATTTTTTGTAATCTTTTTATGGTGAAACAGTATATACATAATTATCTCATAAATGTTCTGCACAAAACCCTGTTAAGTACCACAAAAAGCAGCCGGGTTGCAAACAGAGAACAAAACCGATTTCCTGTAAATATATTTGTAATAAAAATCCTTAAGTTATTTGGACAATAATCATATTAACTTATAGCACTATAGCAACCTATAGCAACTCCACTGGGTTGAGGGTTCAGATCCCGAGTTCAGTCTGTGTGGGTGGAGTTTGCAGGCTCTTCCCATGATTGGTGAGTTTTCTCCAGGTACTGTACTTTGGTTTCCAGTAGTGAACTGTGTTTATTAGAGTTGGGCATACCATGAGGTCTCTCAAAATAAATGAAATAAGTAAATAAATAAATAAAATAAAATGTAATTAAATACAAACAAAGGACACACCATTTTATTAACTGTACACTGTTATCAGCCAATATTTGCCTTGTCAATCCAGGTCCAACTATGGGAAATAATTAATAGCTGGAGTTTGGGGATTAAGGAAGAGCCGGGAGTAGCAATAGCCCCAGGATAGCTGATTAGCATAGAGAGCTGAAAACTTGCCAGTCACTTGTTTCAAACCCCAGAGAAAAAATTACTTTCAGATTGTGACTCTTATTTTACTTCAAAACAAAACAGAGCAAGAAAGAGAATCCTGTGAACAATGACTGGAGGAAAGTAAAAGCAAACGATAACTAAAGAAATTACTGTAAAGCATTAAGTTATGAGCTCAGGTCATTGATGGATAAATAAATTTCAGGTAAATCTTGAGAACTGCATTAATCAAGATATTGGTCAGATTTCTTTTTTGGAGAACTTAAATACAGTATAAAGTAAATGACTGGCAACTGAAATAATAATAATAATAATAATAATAATAATAATAATAAACTGCAGCTTTCCCTCATATATAGCGTATTTTACAATAACCATCTGTAACCACCAGGGTCAACCACAGGTTTTTGCATGCCCTAGGACTTGGGTGGGGATCTGTACCCTCTGACCTCTGAGAGAGCCCTCATGTCTGTTTCCTTCTGGCATATGGTGTCATCATTGCCAGTTTCCTCCCCATGTCCAAAGACATGCGGTCTAGGCTGAATGGTGATTCCAAAATTGCCTGCAGCATATGACTGGCTGTGTGTGTGTATGGGCCTGTGCCCCGCAGTGAGTTGGCAGACAATTTGGGAAGTACCCTGCACTGTGCTCCAAGTTCCCTGGGTAGATTCCACTCCTCCCGTTATCATGTGGATAATGGCTTTATTTATTTATAATAAAGCACTTCAGGTTTTTATATTAGTTTGCACTATAGGTGAAGGGATTTATTATAAATAAATAAGTCGTAAGGAAGTAAATAGTAAATTCCACTTTGACACTGTAAAAGTATTCTCAGTACAGTAATTCACATTATTATTCTTAACATTATTATGATATATGATAACAAATCAGGGCAAAAATTCTCTAATAAAAGAGACTACAATACATCACAGTATTTAGCTTTTTTTTTTAATAAGCAGAATAATGAACAAAATATTTGAATACATCTTTCAAAAAGATTTGAAAATCTTATTTAGCAAACAAATTCTGCTTACTAAGAATGTAAAATCCAGCAAAAGTTCTTCAAATGTTCCTAATTTTCTCAGAATTTTTCTTACTTAGTTAATATTGTAATTGTCTTTTTATTTTTAATAAAACACACAAACAACATTAACTAAAATAATCAAAGGCTTATTTTGTGAACTGTAAACAACAACAACAACCACAACAACAATAATAATAATAATAGTAATAATAAATTTTTTATTAAATACTTTTGAACAACGCTATGAAAACAAAATAGAAATTACATGTAAAACTAAATCAACATGCATTTAAGGCGGAGCTTCACCCTGTCATTTATAAGAAGCCGTCACTGATTGGCCTTGGACCACCAAACTGCAGATGGGTGGATAGTCAAGGTCAAGGGTCAATCTCCATGGGAACGACCGTCAAAGGGACGTCTTCGTTGCCACGGCGAACGATGATATTCAACATAGAGTGTGTTTTAATTACAGCGCTGACATCAGAAGCCGAGGAAATCCGCACCCCGTTGACCGAAATGATGATGTCATTTTCCTTCACTCCACCCCTATGGAGCAAGAGAGAGAGAGAGAGAGAGAGAGAGAGTGAGAGAGTGAGAGAGAGAGAGAGAGAGAGAGTGAGAGAGAGAGAAAGAATAAATAAATAAAAGTAACATTATAATAGGATAAAAGAAAAGAGAAATGTAAAAAAAAGGAAAGAAAAAAAAATAAAACGAGAATGACGAGGAGGAAAAACAACGGGGATAAGAGGTTGGGATAGGTAGAGAACAAAAAAAAATAGAAAATTTAAAACAATGACAAAGACAGATCCAAAGAGAAGTAAAGTGAGAGACACAAAAAAGAGATCGAGTGGACAACAGACAGAGAGAGACTGAGAAATGAAAGGAATTCAAAATAAAAAGAGAATTACGAGGGTGACTCCGAAATGATCAGGACACTGGCTATAGAATTTATTTTAACAAATGTTTATAGAATCCCCTTGCTTTTCAATATACTTTGCCCATCTGTCAGCAATCTTTTGTATTCCCTCATTAAAAAATGTTTTAGGTTGTGTTGCGCCCCATGAACGCACCGTCGTCTTCACTTCTACGCATCTTTGTCCTCGTAGGGCTGCGTTTGTGGGACCAAACAGGTGGACTCTGGTTGAGCAAGATCAGGACAAGATCAGGTGCTTTAACACCTCCCAATAAAGTTTTTGCAGAGAGTTGACAGTGTGGGCAGAAGTGTGTGGACGTGCATTTAATGTGTTTGATCCTTCAGCTCTTCAATAATTATTTCACTATATCGAGCACAGTTGATTGTTGAACCTTTTTCCTGATAACATCCCAATACTGGGTCCTTGAGAATCCCAGAAAACTGTAAGGATTGATTACTTTTCCAGCTGATGGTTGACTTTTGAACTCTGTCTTGGTCGGCAATTGAGGATGTTTCCGTTCCATACTCTGCCAGTTATCCCTGGGGTTGGAAGTGATCCATGTCCTGTCACTAGTAATGATTCTCTTTAAGAAACTTTCACCTTCCTTAGAGCATTGGTCCAAATTTTGTTTATGCTCTTCTGTGAGTTGTTTCAGGTTACACACCAGGTACACCCTCAGACCACAAAAACAAATGTGCAGGCTGCAAACCACAAGCGGGGCATCGTTTTTGCTCACATTGCAGTTACAAATAAACTGATGTAACATGTTCACCTGCACAGCAGTGACTGGGGAGACAGTAGCCCTGAACAGGAAGCACTAACCCTAGTATTAATAGTCGGGATAATTTCTGACTCACCCTCATGAAAGGAAAGTGAAAGAAAGATGGTAAATAAATGAATAGACAAAAATGAAGGCAGAAAAAAAACATAAAAGAAAGAGAGAGGGAGAGAAAGAGAGAAGTGAAAGAGAATCAAAAATGAGAATGACAATAGGAGTGAGAGATAGGTCGTCTCTGATCTCAGAGCTCAATCTACAGTACAAAGCAGAAACAAACAGGGCCTCCTCAATGGCTAATCAGCCAACTGATGAATATTTTTCTCAGCACAATGAACTCCAGAGAAAGTTTTATATATTTAACAAATAAAGAAATTGTGTACAGTTTAACTCATGAAGGTAAGAAGCATTACCGATGTGTTTAACGCTGAGAATGGCCATGTTGATGAGCCATTGTGCAGAGGTAAAAGTGTATGAGACGTATAGTGAGTGATCATAAAACCCCAAAACACTGACAGCCCCAATGTGCATACACACACATGCACACATTCACATGTACACACGCAGGCGTTCGGGTCATTCTTTATTATATGTAGGGTGTACACTGATCCTGCGGTCCAAGGTTGTATAAGTTAAGTGAAAAAGGATTAAGGATAATAAATGTGAAATAGTAAAATGCTGTACACACACACACACACACATTGTAAATTGTGGTCACAAAAATACTGAGCTGGAGAATTTTTTAAGGATGAATAAATGTAGGTCAGAGAGGCTGTGTGTGTGTGTGTGTGTGTGTGTGTGTGTGTGTGTGGGTGTGTGTGTGTGTGTGTGTGTGTGTGTGCTATTGAGGTAGGGTTGTAATAAAAATGCAAAGCGTCCATGCAGCAGAGCCAAAGATAACATCTCTCATGCAGACTGAAGGCAATAAAAACTCTGCTGGCTGTGTTCCAATCCTGCATTAACCCGCCCTTATCCACTAACCCTCCGTCTAAAAGCACATCTGTTATCTCAGCACGGCACTAATCAGACCCAGCTTCCTTTATTAAATAGCAGATTAATGCCATCAGGAGTAATGAAATATCACATCGTTTAAACCATTATATCGATGGCTAGTTTAGTAGCGGATTAACATATAATTAAAATGCTGATTATTTAGCCATACACTGCTTCCGTGTTTTCTAGCATGAAAGTACCCAATGATTCCCGTTTTCTCTGTTAAAAAGTGTGTTTTTTATGGTTAAAAAAAAATCTTTTCACTGCAGTAAGGAGCTTTAAATGTTAGCAAATAAATGAAAAGTAAAACCACAAGTTATGAAAAGCCTAAATGTTAGGAAAAAAGATTCTCAATATTAGCAACACGCTACACATAAGCAAAAATTTAAATATGCAAAAACCTAAATATTAGCGAAACTCATAAATTACAAAAAGCTCTACATTAACAGAACTGAAAATTAAACAGATAACACACGGTTTAATTTTTGATATTTAATGTAGCAAAACATTAAATATCAGCAATTGGAAAATTAGTAAGCTCCAAAATTTAGCAAACAGAACAGCAAACCGAAAACTAGCAAAAACTTGAATATTAGCTATACACTGGCGATTAGCCAAATGCTACAAATTAGCATAAAACCATGACTCTCACTCATCATCTATACCGCTTAATCCTGTATTCAGGGTCACGGGGGGCCTGGAGCCTATCCCAGGAGACTTGGGGCACATGGCAGGGTACACCCTGGACAGGGTGCCAATCCATCGCAGGACACAGACACACACACTCACTCACTCATTCACATACTACGGGCAATTTGGGAACGCCAATTAGCCTAACCTACATGTCTTTGGACTGTGGGAGGAAACCTGAGTACCCGGAGGAAACCCACCAAGCACGGGGAGAGCATGCAAACTCCATGCACACAGAGACGGGAATCGAGCCTGGCCGGGGATCGAACCCGGACCCTGGCGGTGCAAGGCGACAGTGCTAACCAATATTAATATGAAAATAGGCAAAACTGAATAAAATACTAAATAAAATTTATTGTATAAATAACTATGAATATTAATGTTATATATTAGCAAAAATGTAATTCTGTAGATTGGCAAAAATTTTAATATTAGCTCTGCTAATAAATTGGTGAAAATGATAAATATTAGTGGAACTTTGAATGAAAACATAACAAATACTACATTACCTGACTGCTCCAGTCATGTGTGTTTTTGTTTAAAACATAATAAAAATCATCTGATCGTCATGGATCGCAGTATAAGGCAAATCCAGCCTTAGATGAATAACATAAGTTTTTTTCCACAGTGCTATTATTTATTTGACAAAAAAAAAAGAAGCGATAAAGAAAAATAATGTGGACAATACTTACAAGTACCCCCATGATTCAATAGCTTGTAGGTCCACCTTTAGCAACAATAATGAAGTAATTGTTTCCTGAATGACTTTATGAGTCTTGCACATCCTATTCACAATATTGCACCAGTTCATTGAGGTTTTCGGGCATTCGTTTTGCACTGCTCGAGTACTTGTTGTTTGGAAATCGCTTTATAACCCTTTCCAGATGAATTTGCAGCAACAATTGCTTCCATTAGACCATTGCTTAAGTCTTTTCCCCTTGGGTTTGTGTTAACACACACCTGGATACTTCAGCCCAGCAAACTACCAAAACTTAGAGCTCTGAACACCTGCTGATGATCAGTTAATCAAGGGCTGATGATTAGTAGCACCTGGCTGCAACTAACCATCTTAAACCCAGTGGAAGCAGTGTGCTTCGATTTTGTTGAGTAAATAATGGCACTGTGAAAAAAGTTATATATTGTTTGATAAAATTATGGTTTTAAACACAAAATGTGCAAAGAGGGGGCAGTAAGTAAACTTACTGAAAGTTAGCTTACTGCTAAGTACTTTCTTTTGTGCTTGTTTACACTCTAAATGGTATCTGCATATTACGTATTTCAGCGCATTAACATTTACAATAAAGCAACTCAGCATTTTGGGAGTGAGAGCGTTTCCATCACTTACACCGCTGCTGGAGTTCTGGAGATGACCTCGACCACATAAGCACCGGACGTGACATCAGGAAAATCGCCCAGCTTCTCTTTCAGCTCCTTCACCAGCCTGAGGAGATATTAGCAGCACATCACGCTAGCAACTTCCCAGTGTTACTACGGTCGCAAGTCACACAATGCTAAAGCACAACGAAATGATACAGAATACGGAATACAGGAATACTAATAATTTGGAATGTATCACTTGCTAGGTTGTTAATATTGCTTGAAACTGTGACGTACAGTATATTGAATGTAGAATGCTAAAATTTGCACTAATCATCCATGTGATTAATAATAATAGCATGTGAATATTAAAACAACGTTTCTTATCCACTCACTCAGGAGTCAGTGACATCATCCGGATACCGATGTACTTCTTCTTAGCTGTTACTCGACCTGTAAAACACAGATGAACCCAATTCACATTAAGTTACTGACAAAACGAACCACATTCTTGCTTAAACGTGTCTTTTTTACATTTGAATTTAGCATGTATTCATGTCTCAGTGACCTCTGGCCTGTCTGTCGTAGGATTCTGTGAGAAATTCTTGGATCTTGTCTGATGGAATGGCGAAGGAGATTCCTGCTGTCACCTTTAGAGTGTTTATTCCGATCACTTCACCGTCCTGTAGATCAGAACACAGTCATACATGATATAATTACTTATTTATACACACCATGGTGCTCTGACCCTTTTGTCTGTCCATGTGCAACACACCTGTTTTCAGCTTACAGGCATTAGTTTCCTTATATGGCCATAACTTGTTGTGCTTGTTTTCTCCTTAGAGTCATCTGTTGCTCATTTCCAGCTTTCTTATGTAACTTTTTTCCTTTCCATCTGTAAAGTCACATGTTTCTTACTGCCTTTGTCTAACACCTTTATGTATGTCTGTCTGTTATAGCAATCTATCTTTGATTCTTTTTCTTACCCGTCTGTCTGTCTGTCTGTCAGTCTGTGACCTTTTTTGTGTGATAACTTTCTGTCTGTCTGTCTTCAATTCACCCATCTGTCTGATACCTGTCTGTTTGTCTGTCTGTGATGCATCTTTGTGGATGATAACTATCTGTTTATCTGCCTGTCTGTGCCAGCGGTCTTTATATCTTGGATTTACCTTTCTGTTTGGTAGCTGTTTGTCTGCCGATGATACTTCTTTTTGTGTGACAGCTGTCTGTCTGACTGTGGTAGCCTTCTGTCTGACATTCTTTCTGTCTGATAGCTGTCTGTCTGTCTGTCTGTCTGTCTTTGATTCAGATTTTGCCTTATAGCTGTCTGTTTTACTGTCTGCCTGTGTTACTTCTTTTTGTGCCATAACTGTTTGTCTGTTATTCTGTTGGTTGGTGCTTGAGGTCTGTCTTTGATTCACCTTTCCATCTGATATCGGTCTATCTGTCTGTCTGCCTATCTGTGATACTACTTTGTGTGTGATAACAGTCTAGGTTTTTTTCTCAGGTAGCAGTCTGTCTGTCTTTGAATCACCTTTCTGTCTGCTAGCTGTCTGTCTGTCTGTCTGTCTGTCTGTCTGAGTGTGATATTTCATTTGTGCAATACATGTGTGTCTGTCGATGGCAAATACCTGCCAGTTAGTCCAACGCAGGGCACACACATATACACACACTGCCATGTCCATTCACACACTTTGGGCAATTTGGGGACGCCAATCAGCCCAATCTGCATGTCTTTGGACTGTGAGAGGAAACTTGAGTACCCGGAGGAAACCCTCCAAGCACGGATGCGGAAATCAGACCTGCCCAGGACTTGGCAATTATGTTTATAAATTGGAAAGGTATGCTAAAATCAGTGCTTGCAATAAAAAATGAATTTGGAGAAATTCTTACCAGATTGACCAGCGGTCCTCCTGAGTTTCCATACTGTGAAAAAGACAAAAAAAAAAAAACTTCTGTCTGAGGTGTGAACATGTGACCACAATGCGCAAAGAGCACTACATTAAAAACTTAACTGTAGATACTTAGCTAGCTTGCTATTTAGTGTTTAGAGTTATTAAACAGTTCTTGTGAACTGCAGTTTGTTTTTTGTGTGTGGTTACGTTGATGATGGCGTCAGTCTGGATGTAGTCCATGTCAGAGTTGCGTAGCCCGAGCTCTTTCCCTCCCCTCTGCGTGGTGCTGACGATCCCTGTTGTCACGGTGTGCTGGAGTGAAAACGGACTCCCGATGGCCACCACGAACTCACCAGGTCTCAGATCAGCTGAGCGGCCCAGACTCATCACAGGAAGTTTACTCTGTGGACAGGAAGTGACACGAGGAATTCATCTTAGTGAGGAATGATTGTTTTCATTCACAGTAACAAGCAATAATGATGTCCTGCTATGGGATAATAACCAATGTTGGGGTTATAGGAGTAACTCTACATTATCTTACCAACTATAACAGCATAAAAACAGATAGTATTTAAGAGGATTTAGAGGTCTAAGTACTGATGATGGTAACTAATGATAACACAATCCATTCTGAATATACAGCCCTATTTGAATGTACGTGTGTGTTCATGTGTTTGTGTACAGAAGATTCCACCTCTCAGGACGTTTTTAAATGCTAGACTTTGCACTTTGATGCCATAGTGATCGATTGACTGACTGATTGGTTGTATTTTGACAAAGTGCGATTGCTAAGTCACAGAGTACACAGAGTACAGTCCCGTTAGTAGAAGAAAATATTTTTAGGCTTAATTTGCCCTAAAGCATGTGAACCATGGTGGAATTTTTCTCTATAAAGTGTTTTATGATCAAATTTCTTTGAAGTTAGATCAAAAAGAAAATTTCATTTCAACCAAGAGGGCGTAAAATGCATCGATAAATTCCTGTAAGTGCATGCATGAGTGTTTGTGTGCATGCGTGTGTGTGAGTGTGTGTGATCTTTTCCTGACAGCAGATGTATGATGTGTGAATTATTCATTATACCTCTAATTGTGTGTTTCAGGCACGGCACTGACGTTAGAGCTGTTACTCTGTCGTGACTCACCCCTGATTGATTTTCTGGATGATTTTACACACGAAAGTGCAAACCCTTTAATATAGCCGACTAGTAAGTAAGGAATAAATAAAATATGGTGGTTTGTCATACATTGCCACAGGTATGGCAGTAAGAGCATTTCCATATGTACACGATGGAATAAGAACTCACAGGATTGAGACTAAACGGCTGTGTGTCCGCAAGAAAACCACTTGTTAGTGAGACTCATCAGAAAAAAAGGCTTCGGTTTGCTAGAGAGCATAAAGATTGGATTTTTAAGCAATGGTTCATGTGGTCTGATGAACCTAGATTGACCCTATTTCAGAGTCAGCTAAAGTCAGCTGACAACATGAATGTACTGAACGTGAGTTTTTCGTGTATTCCTCGACTGATATTGTCAAAGACAATTTTTTCCTTATCCATTATACATGACAATATGCTGTGGTGCAGGTTGGCCTGACACAATGCTTCATCACAGTGATTTGTTCCTGGCAGCACAGCAATGTTCCAACCAAACCTGTCAATTTATCAGTGATTTCATTTCATGTTTCATGCGATTCATTTTTAACAGATTATAGTTACATTAAATGTTGTGGAACACCCATAAGCATTGGTGGAAGAACTGTAGAAGTCCAGTACTTGAGTAAAAGTAGAGCATAACACTGTAGAAAGTCCTCAATTTACATTTGCATTTGAGTAAAAGTACAAAAGTACCCCGCCTTCACATGTACTGAAGCATCTAAAGTAATAGTACTGTGATCTGTTAAGGCTGTAATATTATATTATATTTGGGATTAATGCATTAATGCATTTTGTCCTGGTGCCAGGACAAAAAACAGTCTAGATGCATGTCTTCCTCGGTCCCTGAGAGATGGTGGGACCAGTCAAGCAGTGCCGGAGGATCAGAGAGAACTTGGTGCGAATAGACCTGAGAGGTAAGTGGGTGCCGAGGGCCGTTTTTAGCTTTGTAGGCAAGCATCAGTGTCATGAAAACACAGACAGTGGAGACTCCTCACATAAATGTAAACATGCATCTGCTTATCCTGGAGAAAACTTCACCAAATCAACGAAGCTTTCAAAACTGTTCACGTGGCACACCTGCAGTGCAAGTCTCAGTGAACGAGCGGTTACTATAGAAACAATAACAGTGCATTAATATGAACCTGTGATTTGAGCTCTGCGACGGTGTGGTGAAGGTAACAGACGGTCAGGTATGTAGTGCACTATGGATGAGAAAGGTGCACGATTTGAGACAAAGCCAAGATGGAAGAAAGAATGCGGCGATGTTTTTTATTATGTCGTCTTCCTTAATCTGAAAATAAACATATGCAATACTCAGATGTGTGTGTGTCTGTGTGTGTTGTTGTTGTTGTGCATTCTGTGAATACCTCATCAGCACTGAAGTGAAACATTCAAACCATGTCAAATATCAACAACGCACACATGCACACAGACACACATACAGACAGAATCCCACATATACAGTACATAGATGGGATATTTATATGTGTACATTTTTATATATATTTGTGTGTGTGTGTGTGTGTGTGTGTGTGTGTGTGTGTGTGTGTGTGTGTGTGTGTGTGTGTGTGTGCGTCTGTGTGTTTGTCCAATGTTTTGCTCTGACTGCATGCCCCATGTTAGCCACATTAAAGAGCTTCAGCCAAATTAACTCAACTGCTGTGGCTGCTTTGTGTGTGTGCGTGCGTGTGTGTGTGTGTGTGTGTGTGTGTGTGTGTGTGTGTGTGTGTGTGTGTGTGTGTGTGTGTGTGTAAACTGCTGATTTTGGACGGAACAGTATTCCCAGCTCTGAGAAGCAATGATGGGAAAAAACAGGCACAATGACGAGTCTGGTTTGAGGTTCTGGCTTTGTATTGTTTGTGTATGTGTGTGTGTGCGCATGTGTGTGCTTCCATCCTTACACCAGAATTTGAACCAGTGACCTTTTTTATTCACACACATATGGATCTGTTTTTCTTTTTTTCATCTCATTCTCCACCTGTCTCACTCTTTGTCTTTCCGTCTCTTTTCCTTTTTTTTTTCTCTATCATTATGAGTCGATTTTCCTTCTCCTTTTTGTCTCCATTACTGTCTCTCCCTCCAGCACTTTCTCTCTCTCTGGTGCTGCGGTAGGAAGAGCACTTTGCCCTTTTTTCAGCCTGAAATCAGAGTAACATGTTCTCCAAAGAGAGAGAGAGAAAGAGAGAAAGAGAGAGAGAGAGAGAGATTAGCGAAGAGAGACAGAGGATGAAGCAGACAGACAGAGAAAGACACAGACAAAGTAAGGGAGGTGGGGACTAATAGAGAAAAACCAACAGTGGGATTTAAAAAGAAAGACACACAGACACCGAGGCACCATGAGACAGAGCGAAAGCAAAAAAAGAAGAGATATATCGAGAAATATAGTGAGATCTAGAAAAAGTAAAAATAAGAAGGAAAGACGGATTGAGAAATTGAGAGAGAGGAAAAAGAAAAGGTGAGAGATGGGTAAAAAACTGACAGGCAGAGAGAGAGAGAGAGAGAGAGATGAGGGAGCAAAAGTGAGACGCCAAAAGGAAGAGAGAGAGGACTTTCCCTACTCAGCATGTGCTATCCATTCTGTGGTCACTCTCTCTCTCTCTCTCTCTCTCTCACACACACACACACACACACACCAACTCACACACGACAGATATTTATGTAGTGACTGTTTCTTTCCCATAACCTCAGCACTGACTTTCATTCTCTCCATCTCTCTCACTGTCCTGTTTTATAAATCATGTTTCTGCATGAACGAGGCTATAAACCTCTCTGACTCTCATCTGTCTGTTTCTCTCTCCGCAAGTCAATTTATTTAAACTTCACTCTTTATTTCCTCCTCCACTTCCTCGTTAAGTCATCGTGGTCGTTCACAGCATTGGGAACCGACAGAGGAGAACGAGCTCGTACCGGAGAGTCGATCTTGAGAAGAGCGATGTCCGATCTCTCGTCGATGTCCGTGATTTTGGCGTCGTACGACTGTCCGTTTTTCAGTTCAACCTTCACTCGGTTTTTATCAGTGACGACATGGGCGTTAGTCACGATCAGTCCATCATCAGACACGATGAATCCCGAACCAGTTGCTACAGCCCTTTCACGCAAACTGTACACCATCCTGCGAGAAAGAGAAAGGGGCAATAACAGAATTACAGAGCATTAAATGAAATCTGTATGGATTCATTCATTTAGTTTCCATGCCACTCATTTTTTTTGTAGGGGGGCGTGCAGCCTCTCCCAGGGAACTCAGGGCACAAGGTGGAGTATACCCTGGATGGGGTGCCAACACATTGCAGGATACAAACCCGTACACACACTCACAATCAGACAGTACTTTCAATTTTGAAACACCCATCAGATTACGCTGCATGTCTTTGGACCATTGGAGGAAACCTGAGTACCCAGAGGAAACCCTTCATGCAAATAATATGCACACAGACCAAAGCTGATATGTGAACTCCCAACCTTGGAGATGAGGGACAACAGTGCTAACTATGATGCCACTGTAAGGATTTATCCATTCATAAATCATCCATATATGCATGCTGTGTAGGGTCTAATCCTGGGAAGTCAGGGCAAAATGCGGGGTACCAACCAATCACTGAGCACAAGCAGACACACTCAGTCTTACACTACCGGCAATCTGAAAATTAGCCTACACCACAAGTCATTATAATGTGGAAAGGAACTAGAGTCCCCAAGGAATACCACCAAGCACGGGGGAAAATATGCAAACTCCACGCACACAGACCGCAGGCGAGATTTGCAACCCCAATCCTGGAGGCATGAGGCGACAGTGCTAACCATAAAGCCACTGTTGACTTGTAGGGATTTCTTTTTTTTTCTTCTTTCGGCTTCTTTCCGTTAGGGGTCGCCACGGCGGAGCATTTGTCTCTAACTAAATCTGTCTACCAAGCACACAAACAAATTTAAAAAAATCTAAATACAATTAGGAACCAAGGAAGGACATGAGGAATGTCATGCTTTCATTCTGATATTAATAACAGAGATCATTTAAACGTCATTGGAGCAAGAAGGGCCTTATAAAGAAATAAAGCTACAAGGTTGTTTGGAGTGAAGGTAGACTCATTGCACCAAGAACCAGGATCAAGAAGCAACACCATCTTGCATTAGGATCATGTTTAGACACAGTAGGAACCATAAGGCTGAATATCTACAGTAAGTCAATATGCAGATGTTTTAGGCCAGGACAAATAATTACTGTGGTAAAGCATTTTGAGGTCTGTAAAATTAGGACAAGACGTTTGAATTCAATTCTTGCTGCAACAGCAAGTGACCTCATTCACATGAGCGAACTTGAGGAGGGTTATAAGTCTGGAAAACAGCTGCTTTCTTTATTGGTCAATAGATGAGTATCTGACTGCAGAACAGCAAGGAAAGAGTCAAATCTGAGGATGGCTGGAGCTTCCAGACTAGAGCTTGCAGAAGCAGAATCTGCACTGCAAATGTTCGTGTAGTGCTTTGAAGAAGTCGTCGACAGAATCCTGTGTTTGTTGATATGATGGTTGCCTGACATCTCATGTGTCACTGAGATCCTTAACTCAGGAGAGTCTCACTCAGGGCAACGATCAGGGTACACCACGGACACGGTACCAATCCATACACTAACTTGATCATTCACACACTACGGCCAATTTGGGAATGCCAGTTAGATTGGTCTGCATGTCTTTGGATCGTAGAAGGAACCCGGAGCACCCAGAGGAAAACCTCCAAGCACAAGGAAAATTTGCAAACTCCATGCACACATACCCGAAGTGGGAATCAAACCTGGACCCTGGAGGTGCAAGTCAACAGTGCTACCTATCAAGCCACCCGCTGCTTGTAATGACTAAGTAATCCAGCATCATTAAATTGTACTTTGAACCTTATTTGGACCGCTCCATATTTACCTGGTATTGAATCTTCCCAGAGCCTTGGAGTCTACATGGAAGACATGCATAAAGGATCTTCTTAGTCCTGGCACCAAGATGGTAAAAAGAACTGCTGTCTGAAAGATTGATTTACTGGCTCAGCTAATGAACTCTTCTGGTCATTTGGACCTTACTTCATAATGAACCCTCTGAACCCTACTTGATAGCAAATGCTTCAGAGATGTTTTTACCCTACTTGGTAGGGTCATAATGTAGCTCATTACACTCTTTTAATTAATAAATTCATCTGGACCCTGGACCTTATGTGGTAATAAAACTCTATGAACCCCCTAGACCCTACTTGATAATAAATGCTTGTAAGAATTTTGGCTTCAATCTGACTCAGCTGCAGGAAAATTTTGCCTGAAGGAAACCATTGCCAGGAGTGAGTTCCAATAGTCCAAACTCCAGAGGACATGACGAAATTGCCAGATCCTTCAGATGCATAAAGGAAAACTGTGCAGGGCTGAGTCATGCTAGCAATATGGTTATACCAAGGTTGTGTGAGAGGTTACGAGATTCGATCCAAAAGCTCCACAGAAAAGTTACAAGATCCGGATGTGGAGCTGCACCTCCAGAAATATACAGCAGCTTAGTCTTTCTGGGATTAGGATTAAGGTTAAGGTTTGTTTCAGCTGCCAGTTATGACAAGATGTCTACAAAATATGCTTGGATTTGAGCGGATGAATCATGAGCATCAGAATGCTATAAAGTTATTTACAAATATGACTTCACTGAAACTGTGGTCTGGATGGAAAATGACAGAAAACATGACAGACTGAGCCTTGTTGGACCCCGATGAGAATCTGCATGGAGCCAATGTGATTTGTTTCTCAAAGTCAGCTGACAGTTTGATCACCCTAAGTAAGAATGAAACCCTGAGACAACACAAACTTGTGATACTCAGAAATAAAGGGTCCCTGAGAGGTCAAGAGAAGTCCTGAAACTCCTCAGTATTACATAGCCTCAAGGTCACTTTGACTGGCCAGACTGCTTGAAACCATGTCATTCTGGGTAAGTAAGAGAAATTATAAACAATATTTACAAGCATTATGGAAACAAAGGAATGCTTAGGTACAGAGTATGGGGTGCCAATCCATCACAGGGCACAAGAACACACACTCAGACACTACAGGGCAATTTTGAAAAGCCACTCAGCCTATACTGCATGTCTTCGTACTGTTGGAGAAAACCCACTAACCATGGAGAGAACATGCAAACTCCATTCACATACACTGTAAACCCAAATAAGATGTCCCAAATAATCAGTTACATCAAAATTTTTAAGTAATGATGTTTCCAAAAGTAAACAGAACAATCCATTTTTGAGTTTGTTGAATTTGTTGCAAATCAAATAAATTGTTTTTGCTGTCACCACAGCAGACAATCCGATCCGCACACAAGCTTGGCACAGGTTTTTACATCAGATGCCCTTCCCGACACAACCCTCCCATTTTATCTGGGCTTGGGACAGCCACTTCATCCAGTTGTTGGAAATCGAACCCGAGCCTTTCGCATGGTGGACGAAACACCTACCACTGAGCCTCCAGTGCCCTATTGCCCTGATGATGTCAGACACAAAAATCATTAGGCTAAAAGATTTTAAGTTGGTGGAACTTTAAGGTGACAGTTACTGTTACTCCAGTACTTACAATTACTTAAAATATCGAATTTGTTTGGCTAACTTGAAAAGTGTCATTTCTACAAACTCCAAGCTAAACTAAACTCCTACATAAATACCAAAAATTTCTAAATACTCATTAAGGTTTATTAGTTTGAACTAACTGTAATTATTGAAGTTAACAGTACTCAATATGTTTAATTACTTTGAGAATTAGGGTTTACAGTGTAGACTGGAGGCGAGAGCTGTGCCTCAAACCCTGGACACATGAGGTGACAGTGCTAACCACTAAACCATGATCTAATACTGATTTTACCTACTTTTAGTGGAGCAAGAGCATCTTCAGTGTGACTTTATAGTTTTCACTTTTGACTATTGGGTCATTTCGTATTTTTCACATGGTTGTGTTTTTTTAAACTCTGGACACCACTTGGTACTGGACTTCTTTATTGTTGCCTTAGTACTGGAGTAACATGCTCTCTACTGGGTGTTACCAAATGACTGCACGCCGTCTGTCAGTTTCCAGTGGCCTAAATCCTGCTGATTGCCCCGATGGCAGCCTCGCCTACTTGTGGAGCTACTCGAGAGACCTGTGCCATTAAAATAGCAGGTTCATCATTTCTATGCCCAATTTTCCAGGTTTAAAAGCAAGTGATTTGGGTGACATTGACATTCTAGTGAATTTTTCTGCTTTTTATCCCAATCAGTTATTACGTCTCTAAATAATGACAAACACACACACTTACTTGCGGTAGAGTTCAATATGAACTACAGCAGGTGCGATTTTCTCCACCACGTCAGCGATGAAGTTGTATTTATATCTCAGACTGGTTGGCTTCTCCTGAACTGCAGGAGAGAAACACACACACACACACACACACACACACACACACACACACACACACACACACACACACACACAATATAACTGCCTGAAAATTACACTGACATTCTATAAAGCGGAAAAAAAAAGTGCAAAACAACAGACTGGTCATTTCATTTCTCTTTATTTATGTCCATCTCACAAAGACCTTATTTACGGTTTTGTACAAAAAAAAAAAAAAGATATAAAAAGAGAACCTAGAAATTAAACAAACAAAAGGAAAATCAAAACATTTATAATCAAATGCTCAAAGTAGTGTTTTGCCAAAATGAGCAAAGTGTGGGTAATGATGATAGTCTACTTGTGGAGGTCATCACTGTGCTACAAAACTGCATTTACTCATCCTTTCCACTTCCCCTAACTACTAAAGAGTGCATATAACAACTGTGGAAGTACAGTAGATAGAGAATTATGTACAGACTGTGGTTGTGTAATGTAGGTGAAGAGGTGTGTAATGAAGTATAGGGGTGTATTAGGAAGTGTAGTGTGTAATCGAGTGTAGGAGCATGCAACAGGGGTATGTTAGGGAGTATAGTACGTCCCTGACTTATGAACATTCAAGGTACGAATTTACGCGGATACAAACAGATTTGCGAACAAATCGTGGAAATAGCTCACGTGTATTGTACAAAAAAATACACACTGCAGTCCACCAGATACCTATACTTACAATTATATACAATATTTTCAGCTCACCAGCCAGGGCAAAGTGTGCGGTGAAAGACTAGATGAGCTGTGACTGGTTTGGTTTAGACTGAGGGAATGAAATGTCCAAAGTCCGGCATATTGTATATGTGTGTGTGTGGGGGTGAGGAAGAAATGAGTCTGCCTCAACGGTTTCAATGAATCAATTCAGGAGTACAATGAGAGAAAATGGCTGCCCTGTCAAGCTGTCCCGTTGGTGATTAAACCTGATTTCGGAAAATCAGTATAAACAAGGTCTGCTAACCCTGCTGCGTCGCCTGGATTCCCCTTCATGATTTGGAGGCACAGTATAAGGGGCATAATTCGGAACCAAAATACCAATCCTGTGTTATTGTTTTTTTATGCTTTGCATTGTATATTTGTGTAAAAGGTGTATAGGACTCACTATGTTGGACTTATGAACAATTCCGACTTACGGGCGAATCCGACTTATGAATGTGCTCCCAGAATGGAATGCGTTTGTAAGTTGGGAACGTACTGTATAAGGTGTGTTATGGAGTGGTGAGGAATGTAAAGGAGTGTCTAAGGGAGTGTAAAAATGTAGAAGTGTATAATAGAGTGTGTTATGTATTGGAGGAGGTGAAATAGAGTTGAGGGGTGTGCTAGGTGTAGGAGTGTGTAAGGTAGTGTAGCATTGTGTCATAGAGTATCTGTAGGAGTGGGGGTGCATGTAAAGGGCTGGATAATGGAGTGTAGGAGTGTATAATAGTGTGACTATGGAACTATAGGAGTGCAGGAGTGAGTGATTGAGTGTCTGTGGGAGTATAAGGGTGTGTAGGGGAATATGTAATTTGGTTTAGGAGTGTGTAATGGAGTGTAGAAGGTATAAAAACTATATGGAAGATTCAATGAAGTTTAGAGGTGTACAAAGGAGTATAGGAGGATGTGTAGGAGTATATAAAGAAGACAATGTAGGAGTGTGCAACAGTGAATGGATATATGAGTGTATAAAGGGGAGTATAGGTGTGAGATGGAATTCAATGGAGTGTAATAGAGTGAAGGTTTGAATAAGAGAGTGTATGAATGTGTAATGGAGTGAAGGATAGAAAAAAGAGAGTGTTGTAATATTTATTCATCCCTACACTCCAGTACACACTCCTTCATTTACTTCTACACTCCACTGGAGTGTTCATTGGAGTGTAGAAGTGAATAAAGAAGAGTGCAACAGTGTGTAATAGTGAGTCTAAGAGAGTGTGTAGGATGTACGTACTGTAGATGTTTCTGCTGGAACACACCCGCCCGAACCACTCAAAGGCTTCTGGGTCTTTATCCCTCCATCTCTTTCTCTGAATCTCTCTTTAGATGTCTATATGTCTGTATTTTTCTCTCTGCCTATCTTACCTCCTGTTTCTTTCTATGTTCATCGATATTTACCTCTCTCTCTGTCTCTCTCTCTCTCTCTGTCTCTCTGTCTCTCTCTCTCTGTCTCTCTCTCTCTGTCTCTCTCTCTCTGTCTCTCTCTCTGTCTCTCTCTCTCTCTCTCTCTCTCTCTCTGTCTCTCTCTCTCTCTCTCTCTCTCTCTCTCTCTCTCTGTCTCTCTCTCTCTCTCTGTCTCTCTCTCTCTCTCTCTCTCTCACACACACACTCTCTTTTTCTCCCCCTACCTGTTTATCTCTATATATCTGTCTCTGTCTCTCTATGTCATACACACACACATACATTGTTGCATTGCTGGTACCTCCTCACCCTCATACAGGCATGTCTGGAAACGTTCTCTCCCTCCTCCTCTGTAATTTAGACTAATTTTCAGAAAGTGAAGTGTGTGTGTGTGACAGTTCGTCTCAAACAAACCACACTAACCATTTATTATGACTGCTCATAAACATTCCTGAAAATCAGGCTGAGTGTCACCGTGTTTACACTGTTGTTCTGTGGTGTGTGCATGTGTTTGCATTGTAGTGTGTGTGTATCCATGTGTGTGTGTATATAGTTCTGTGTGTGTGTTTGTGTGTGCTGATCTGTAGTTTTCCGGTGATGTTCCCTAATTACAGAGGATCACAGGGGGAAAAAGTGCTCACCAGCCAGGGGAAAGTGTGCGGTGAAAGACTAGATGAGCTGTGACTGGTTTGGTTTAGACTGAGGGAATAATCAGAGGAATGAAAGACGGATGTGGTGAAGAGAGAGAGAAAAAGAGACAGTGAGAGAGAAAAACAGACAATCAACGTACGTGTGTGTGTGTGTGTGTGTGTGTGTGTGTGTGTGTGTGTGTGTGTGCGCGCGCGTGTTCGTCACTTGTTGAACGTTCTGATCAGAACACATATGCCCCTGCAACCAGGTTTTAGAATCCAGCTTTACCATTCCTTGGTTCTGGTTTGGTTCTCCACGGAACCCTTATGAGATCAAGGTTCATATAGAGAACAGTTAATCAAAAAAACATTTAAAGATTCGCCTAACAGAAAAAAAGTTGTTATATACCGAGTGTGTGTTAACCAGAAATATCTTTTCTGTTGTATCTAAGCTTTGTCTACATGGTTGTCTCTCTGAGAGAACCTTTGAATGATTTATGCAGAATGTTTCCAATGGAAGACAGAACATTTATGAGCAAAGATCTCTTTGATGTTTTCTGTAGGATTTTACAATAAAGTGTTATTATAAGTTTCTTAGCTTCTTCTTCTACACAGAATCAGATCAGATCAGTTTTATCAAACAATTTATGTTTTGGGTGAACCCTTAAAAGATCTATGAAGAACCATATACCAGTGCTAGAACATGAGAGTTGTGCAGAAAGAAATATTACGAAAGCTTAGAAAAAAACAACAAAACCTACTCTACTTACCAAGTAAAATACAGGCAACAAAAACCTATTTTTCGGGAAAGTGATTCATAGTAGCGAGACTAAATTTTTCTTTTCTTATTTTACAGTAATTTAATTTTAATGGCGGTTCTGAAAATAACTCCCAAACCCATGACATCATCATGCTTCAGGCCCATTTTGGAACCTGCACTTTTGTGGTGGGAAAAATGCAAAAAGCGGAACCTTGCTGGTGAGAAAGTTAGGAGGAAAGAGAGTAGGACATTTCAATTTTTCTCCATGGAAAAACAGAGAGGTGGAAATTTATATTAAAGTAAAGAACCACCTGAAAGACTTTCATACTCTTTATATGTAATAAGCTAGCCTCATTATCTTCATTATCACCAAGCTGTCTGTCTCTCTACATTTGTCCAGCTTTGTCTCTATCTCTATCCACCTGTCTGTCTTCTATTTCTTCCTCCAGCTATTTCTTTGTGTCTCTCTCTTCTTGTCTCGTCATATCTCACTTTATCTCTGTCTTGCTCAGTCATGCTGTCATGTTTTATCTCTCTTATTCTTTATTCTGTCATGCTCTCCATTTCTGTCTTTACCTGTCTGTCTTCTATTCCTGTCTCAAGTTTTTTTTTATTTCTGTCTCTTCTCTCTCTCTCTCTCTCTTCTCTCTCTCTCTGTCTAGATCTTACTGTTCATCTGTTTCTAACCATGTCTGTTTTTTCTCTCTGTAGGTCTCTCTCAGACTTCCTGTCTGTCTCTTTTTCTCATTTGTCTTTCTACCGATCTTCCCTTTCTATTTCTCCACATCTGTCTCACTTCCTGTCTCTTTCTCTCAGTATGTCTTAAAATTCACGTTCTGCTCTATTTCTCTCTCTCTCCCTGCCTGTCTCTCATCATCTGTACATTTTTCTCCATGTAAGTCTCTCTTTCTATTTCATTGTCAAATCTACATAATTCTCCTTGTCTGTCTCTCTTCCTGTTCTCTTTCCCTCTCCATTTATCCTCATTGGTTGTCCAAAGAATCTCTCTCCCTCTCTCTCTCTCTCTCTCTCTCTTAAACTTGTCTCCAGATCTCCTCATCTCTCTCTCTCTCTCTCTCTCTCTCTCTCTGTTTCTCTCCACATTCATCTTCATCTTCCTGTCTCAATATGTCTTTCCCACCCCTGGTTTATCTCTTTCGCTCTCTTTCTCTGTCTTACATTCTCTCTTACACAATGAGTGAGCTGGACATTTCCGCTCCACATGGTATGTTTTCATTAGTAATCAGTATTATATCTCACACACAGCCAGCGTTGAGAGAGCAGAGGGATGTAAATGTGGGATCTCATGCCCACTGAGAGAAAATGAGTGGAACTGCGATGAGACAGACAGAGGGTGGAGTGAAGGAAAACCACAGCATCACTGGTTTAAAATATAATTTACTACAATTTACGCTTCTTAAATTTTTACTTGGATTAAGGTTTTGAAAAAAATATATTTTAATGTGTGATAACTTATACAATTACACTTCATTACCATGGTTACAGAGTAATCTACTGCCTTATATGCACTTTATTTTAATTATGTATTTCATCTGAGGATTATAAGTGCTCTCTCTCTCTCTCACTTTCTCTCTCTTCTCTCTCTCTCTCTCACTCACTCACTCACACACACACTTAATATTAACTGTGTACATATGCAAAAAAAAAAAAGAAAAGAAAAAAGACAAATAGAGAAAAGGCCAGTTCAAAAATATTGAATTGAAAGAGAGGTATGTGCTTCATCAGGATTTAACACACACACACACACACAGTGTCTCACCTTCTCCGCACGCTCCTTTGTGCACGAGCAGCACGGGCGACTGTTGCAGCTCTTGCGCGCGCTCGCTGGCCCGTTTCAGTTCGCACGCGCTCCGGTACGAAACTCCGTCACTACCGCACACCGGCTCCTCGCTCGCGCACACACACACTGCTGTTCGCGGTCTTCGCCGGATCACGAGTGGTATTGATGATGATGATGATGATGGTGATGATGATGATGATGATGATTCAACACACCGTAGTCCGCGCGAGCACACCGGGTCACCGAGGCGCCTCGCGCCCCCGGCCCCCACACATGCCTCGCCCTCACCAGATGCGCACACTGCGCAGCAGTTGCACGCGTCGAGCGCGAGCTCCGTGACGCAGCGCGCGGGCAGCGCAGGACAGCGAGACTTGTCACAGCGCGCGGGGCAAGCCCCGATCAGCGCGCGCTTACCGATCCGCGCGTTGACCGGGCAAATAAGCGCTACAGAGAAAAGACACAGCAGCACGGAGCTGAGCGCGAGCGACTCCATCACATATACTCACAAACTCACCCAAACCCAGTGCAGAATGAACAGAACAAGAGGAGTATGTTAGTATGTTAGTCGATGTGTTTTACTCTATGACCCCGCCCCTTTAAACTTTACTGTCCAATCAGAACGCATTAATCACTGACACACGTTTACTGAAATAAAATGATCCTGATGTCTACAAAATCATTCTTCTTCACTATTACTGTACCATCACAGGTTACAAGTTCACACGTTTCTTCTCCTGCCTTCAGGTCTGCAAGCTTCGACCTCGCTGTAAAGTCTATAAGTTCTTGCATTGATCACCATGGGGTCCACAAGCTGGTTTTATCATTTGTCATCCTATCATTTGGAAATTTACATTGGTCATTGGTTGGCATCCTGAAGTCTAAAAGCTTCCACGGTTGTTTTACCATCTTCAAGTATAAGAGTTCCTTCTCTGCTACCTTGAGGTCCACAAGCCTCCTTGAAGAGTACAACCTGCTTCATATGCCATGTTAAAATATTTAAGCTCTTTCACCTCCCATCTTGAGATCTATAAGCTACTCCACCTACCATCTGCTCCTCCGTCCATCTTGTAGTCTACAAGCTCCTTCATTTGTCATCTTGAAGTTGTCAAGCTCCTTTACCTGACATAATCAAGGTCCTTTTTCTGCTTCCTAAATATGTCAAGTTCCTTCTCATGCCACATTGAGTTCAGCAATATCCTTCCTTTGTAAAAAAAAAAAAAAAAAAAAATATATATATATATATATATATATATATATATATATATATATATATATATATAAATAAAATTGTATATATATGCCTTTATGAAGTCTACAGACATTAATAGCTCCTTCTTCAACCCTTTTACGAGCTCCTTCACCTGCCTTTTTGACGATTACATGCTCTCTCCTGCCATCTTAAAATCTACAAGCATTTTTTCCTCTGCCATCTTAAGGCCTGCAAGCTCCTTTCACTTGCATGCTGGTTCACTTTAGAGCTGAATCCCGTGAGGACGCTCTTAATACATTCAGTGCGCCAAAGTTCTCTCTACATCAGTGAATATAGCCTGTAACTCTACTGCCCTCTGGTGGATAATTTCGGGTAGGACACTCTCAGGTCTCCACCTGGTAAAAGATTATTAAATGTGTGGCTAATTTCATCACTATTCAAAAGTAACAGATAAAACATTATTTATAAAATATAAAACATGACACTCTACTAACGTATCATCGAAATATTTATACTTTGCCCGATGTTACTACATAGTGTTATGGAATGTGTTACTTTTTTAAGTTGTCATATGTCCCAGCTCACTATAGGAGATGTATTGGGTAAAGCTGGAAATGTTCAAAACATCAAAGCAGGGCGAGCTGCAGCTCGACGAGAACAAAAGCTGTCTTAAGAAGATGCGCAAAGCTCTGGCGAGAGGAAATGCTGCAAAGACCATTCTGCCAGACACCACTGCAACATCTGTATAGAAAGAATCAGTTGACATTTGCAAGGTTAATGTTAGCAGCAATGTTCTTCACACCTAAGATACATTGGATGGTGTAATGTTTAGCAGTTAGTGAGACACAAGACAAGAATATATATTCTGCTGAGTATGTTAAATATATTTATAGAGGAAGTAGAGAGCAGCTTAGTGCAGCAGTATATACCTTATAAGGCAAGAACCTGCTAAATGGTTAGTAGGGTAAGGCTGATAGAACTTGAGTCACAGGACCAGGGTATAAAAGAATTCTGTTATTCTTAAATGTTCTTAAATGTTCTTAGGCAGTGTTACCATGCATTATTAATTTAAGTTCACAAGACTTTGTGTTCTTTTATTTTCCTTTGAACCATTTGCTTAGTTCTACCTATTTACCATATACTGCTTTTCTTTACTTAAGTTGTAATTAGTTGCAATATAAAATAATAAAAGGACTGCCTCCCATTGTGAGGTTAGTACCCCCAGGACTTTGCAGCAGCTGTGAGTTCTCTGAGTTCGGGAACAGACGGTCCATTTCCAAGGACACTTTCTAAGGTGAGTCAAAGAGCAAATTTCGCAACGTCCTTAACGGAAACGCTGAAATGCGTGATGATGATGTCCCAGTGCGGACTAGGAAGAGTGGAGAAAAGGCAGAAGAAGCAGAAGAGTAGAAGAAGGTGAAATTGTAGACATACCAGAGCCATATGGAGGTCTCGATCACCTGTATAGTCTGGGAAGGGAATATGAGGAACCCTCATATCATTTTGATGAGATTTTGTACCTCTGCCTATAAATCCAATGCCCTATAATAAGAGAGGGAAAGATAATCGAAGAGAAATAAAAGACCCATCTGTTAAATATAAAAACGAGTATCCATTCAGTTCAGTGGGTCCACACAGAATTCGGAGTTCCCAGGTGGGACACTCCCGAGAAGGTACAGAGGATTTGTAACAGACAGCTTTTGTTTAGGTATTGTGTCAGAGTCATAAAATGTACAGTATCTCTAATCCTCTTTACTGGATCTGGTCTATGATCACCATAGGTAATGCTTTCAATATAGCGAGCAGCTAGGTATTGACCTGCAGATGCCCTCATCATTATTTGCTGATGTTTAGCCATTTGTTACTAAATTATCAGACCAGACAGTGAAATCCCAATCAAATGTGAGAACGTCCCGAGTGATTTTCACTAATGAAACACTCGATAAAAGGGCTACTGACACTTGGGAAACCCCTAAAATTAAAGTTGAGATCCCTAGTTGATATTCATGCGTTCCAAGCTTTAAATAGTATTAAACATGATGTGAAACACGGGCCTCGTGCGCTTTTGTGTGTTAGATCAAGGGAAGCAAATGAGGGCTAGTGAAACTGTCATACAACAAGTGGTGAAGGGCTTTACAGGTTTGTTGGAGCCATTCATTGTAACGTTTCTTTGGCCACTGGATGGCATTGTGACACAGTATAATGGTAGCACCAGTGTAAGAGCCAGGTGTGTGTGTGTGTGTGTGTGTGTGTGTGTGTGTGTGTGTGTGTGTGTGTGTGTGTGTGTGTGTGTGTGTGTGTGTGTGTGTGTGTGTGTGTGTGTTGGTAATCAGGAAGCACACAGTTTTTACGTGACGAGTAGCGTGTGGGGGGACGATTTGTAATACTGTGCCATTGATTATGGATTGGTAACATTGATGAATACTCTTAACATGTGTATTCAAGATAATTGTTAATGGAGCACATTTTGCATGTTTTCTGTTTGTACGCGTTCAAGGACTTCCTCAAATATTACCAGTGCAGCGGCTTATTGGAAAGCCGTTACAAGGTTCCTATTAGAGTCTTGGAGCAATATCAGAAAACTCACCTGCTCAATTTAAATAGGTACTGGTGGCCTCTTTAAAGGAAGCCATCCGCTCCAATCAGGTGGAAGAGATAGATGGAGAAGCTGAGTTGTGAATCGTGCAGGCGAGCGATAACGTCACGATATTTTGGGGAGGGGATCATCCCTAGTGATTTTGAAGGGCAGGAAAGAAGTATAGATTTTGCTGGCCCTATTTTGTCAAGTAGGTTTAAGAGAAAATTAGGAACTCATGATACGGTGAAAGCTTAATTCACTGCGAGACCTAATATGGCAGAGGCGGTGGCAGAAAAATGTGAATTAGGAAGACCAGAGGGTACATTGAAGACTCTGTCACGTAGATTAACATTAGTTATGTCTCACAGAGGACTAGTGAGAGTGCAAAATGTAGGTGGCAGCGCTGAACGCGGAGGGACATAGGACTGGAGGGAGTCTGATGACTCGACCTGAGCCAGTGTGACAGAAGTTGCCATTTTGTCCGGATGCCTGTACTGTGGGTCAGGTATCAGTGTGTGGAGAATGTCGATTGAGACATCCAAAAGTGGTGATTGTAGAGGAGGTGTTACAGGCAAAGTGTACTTGCCAATACACCTCTGTGTGAGTGTGATGGTAGAAGATGTGAGCTATGTGAGGGGACACTCACAGTAATCAGCCGGAAGGGAGTCTGGCAGACTAGGAAAAGCACGGGGTGTGTGGGACTGGAATATGATCCGGGAGTCACCCAGTGTATGGCATTGAGCCTGGATTTTGATCCAAGAGGGCTGATGCCAAGACATGAATCAGTGTTGCTAAGTGTGAATTTAGAAGACCCCATGTCAGCCTTTGTCATGCTACTTGCATGGGATGCGGGCTGAGATCAATCTGGGTCCATGGAGAGACCAGATCATACACGCTGTGGTCATGGCAGAGAACTCCATGGCAGTGAGGCCTACGGACCAGATTTCTGGTTGGATGTTAGCTAGAAACATGGACGTCACAGGTAAGGACAACCCACCATGGGTTAAGCTTAGATGGTCCAACCTGTCTCAGGGTATGGCTGAATCAGACAGTCCATGGGACACCGACCTGAATGTTCCACTGGAAGACAGAGGGCCTAGAAGGGACATGAATGTCCATGAGACTGAGTTGATGGTTGAGGCTGTCAGTCAGATAACGGTCACCCACTCTAGAAAGGTGGATGTGGTCATACTCCAATCCTCCCAAGAAGGGGAAGATGATGAGTTGAAAAAGGAATGGGAGCCTAGAGTACTTCCTGTGGAGGTGAAAGTTATGAAAAACCTGACTCAAAGCACATTAGGAACTTTCATAGCTATTGAAGGTGTAAGCTGTGAGATTAGAGATATTAGTAGCCCCCACTATAAGAGGACGAGAAAGTGGGGAGGAAAGATCAGCAAAGTAGTGTATAAAGATGTTTAAAGGCCCCAAAGGCCGATGTGTAGATATGCGACATGTTCTGTTTTTATGTTGCAGAAGCTCAGAAGAGGAAATTGAGCCGGAGAAAGGATCGTAGATGATCGATGGATCCGGAGAAGCGACACGAGATTCTGGAACGCCGTCAGAAACAGAGAAGTATAGCACAGAGAAAAATGAACACATTAAAAATAGTGGGTGCTCAGCATAGGTTTTGAGATTGAGACTGAGTCACAAGTATATCACTGGTTTCCTTGTGAAACTCTCAATGAAATACAGCCCATTGTTTGCCCAGGCCGCTTCAAAGCTGACAGACGGAAACCGCAGCTACTTTCGAAATGACAACGAGGTTCTGCTTTCCTTGCAGAGTCATGTCTTGAACATATGGAGAGGCTGCAGAGGGCTGGGCAGAAAGCCAAAAAGAAATCAGCGAGGCAGTTCACGAAATTATACCATATTTCTGAGGACAATGTGACTATCAGTCGAGTTGTTAAAATAAATCAAGTAAATGAGACACCCATTAAGGTGATTAGACACAATTGGACTGTCTCTGACCCACCCACCCAGTAGTCTGTTCGTTAAGAATGCTTTCTACTGGATGGGCATCTATTTGGATAAAATAGTAACCAAGTAATTATTGTGGACAGAAAATGAAAATTAAGACGAAGGTGTATACACGGGAAGGTTCCATACTGGCTAGGAAATTAGAAGGCCCTCCTAAACCCTTGGCACCACAGAACCACATAGAACCCCAGAATAAAGGATGGTGTGCTAATTGTTGCAGTCATACTAATCCATTAGGCTACAATAATTCAAGGACCATTGTAAAGTTTTCAATAGCCTAAATGTGTAAATCCAAATTGTACACTTTACTTCACTGAAAGCAAAAGACAGATAAGAGAAAATTTGGCCCATTGTGCACAGGCTCATTCTGAGTGAGTAGATGAATACTGGGTTTGTACAGTTGAAGCATCACAGGTGTGGAATCACACAGACTTCGAGGTAAGTATGCACCACATTTATAACATAGTATCTCAGAATGATTGGGTTACACACATGAAATGTGCAGACAAAACATTGAAGGAGCAAAACAGGGTTACATGTGGTCTTACAGATAAAGAAAACAATATCACTCTATGGTATAATGAATCCGGAGTGGGAATTCATCCCCATTTTCTAACGCAGGGTGAATAGACCCTGGCATATTTATAACCCACCAGGCTTACAAGAGTTAGAGGCTAGAAATTGGACTATTTTAAATTACATAGCCACAGTGCCTGACCAAAATACGAGAATGCTATTAGCACTGCATACTCTTCAATGGCCAATAGTCACAACTATGTGTAATAATGATGAGCGTATAAATGACACCATAGTATACAGTATCCTGTAGGTATGGTGTTTAATGGGTATAGATGGCAAAACTATCACCCTTGGAAGCTCAGAGCAAGTCTAACACAGATATATCACACCAGAAGGGGCGAGTATGCTAAAAATGTTAGTGACGGATGTCCCCATTGCTTTCCAGAAATGCCACAGTGTTCCTGGGGATGGAGGGAGCATCAGTTAGTCGTAGATACAGGACATGGTATCCCACTCCTGTGACCCTGCACACCTGCTCTGTACATCTCAATAAATATGAGTGGGAGGCATGGGTGGATTATAGATTTAATGAGTGTGGGTTGCTGTACTCCAGCAGAGGAGTAGCATCTAATCAACCAGGTCGGCAAGTATTATCCCGGTTGTTCCAAAGACAATTAGTGAATTTGTGTCAGGCTCAACACTTGATTAAATTTGAAACACAACCAAACCTAACTAGGTTACGACGTTAATTGAACCCTCATCAATTGGTGCTATTTGGGCATGGGTACACAACATGCATTTGGACATAGGTTATGTAGATAACCCTAGATGGTATCGTAGACGGGAGACAGATTTGAGGAATACATTCGTGGGTGTGGGAGGTAGTTTTACACAAGGTTTTGGTAAAGTCAAAAAAGCAACTGATGATTGGAACGTTGTGCGTAGTAGTTTCCAGTGTGAACATGGGAATGGTGTAAATCGGCAGCTAAAGGAATTGCTAAGAGGCGGTGGATATTTTTGATAGCCATAGCATTGATTGTTAGTTATAGCGGTCAAATTAGTACGTCTTTGTGAAGACTTGCAAGTTTGCAGATGCATGAGTGTCACTTGGAGCCTGTTAACTTGTGAGGCCAGACACGGCGAGAGCAGAGAAGGTCAGAAGAGGGACATGAACTCAAGAGTTTTCAAAGAGTGAAAAAGGTGAGAAAGAGTTCAGAGGCAGAACACCTGTGAGGCGTAACCGCAATGTGTGAAAACTAACCCTAGATGTATGTAAAGACATGCTCTCAGGGATGTTTCAAGAGATTGAAGACATATCAAAGCAGAACTGAGATTCTAATTTCATTGTGGCCAGGATCGAAAAACTGTAGAGATGGCTTTGAATCAGACCAACGATAGAATTACGGTAGGTACTTTAGAGAAGGATGCCTCCGAGACAAAGCAAATGGTGAGTGTCGGTCTTCAGCTCACTATATGGATCATTTGGATGATTTTGACATCAATAGAAAGAAATCCTGGCTACCTGATTATTCTATTAGCCACTTCCATCTCAGTCATTTGGTTAAAGAGGGAAATTACTCAGACTATTTTAATTACTAGTTTGTTGATTGGCAGTTATGGATTGAACCGGTTCATTAAAAAAGTTGCACTCCTGTTTTATATGACAAGTTACACATTGGGAATGTGGATAGCATAAGGATAGCTTATGTAATATGGTTAAAGGTATATATTAAGGGGATTCTGGTGGGGATTTGCTTAATAGTAGTATTGTTTACAGTGGATGGCATGCAAAATCCTGGAAACCTATTTCCAACAATTGTGTTTTATTGGAATATTGTTTGGAATGTGTAGAATTATACAGGTAGGAGAAATCTACAATGCACAGAGCTGTAATTTTTTTTGTCATTTTGTTCCTTATGATGGATCAGTCAAGTGTTGCTAGAATAAGTAAAACTGTATGCCGCATGAGAAGCAGACTGTGTTAAAGTCTAGCTTATTAAAAAAACAAATATTTGCTGATTAAAAGTTTTTGCATGTAATAAGATATTTAAAAAAAAGGGATTATATCTGTAAAACAAAATATGTGTTAATCAGAAATGTTTCTAACAAAAAAAAAAGTTATGCATGAGTTTGGCTAATTGATGATGTAAAGAATTTGCTCTTAGCAACTGAAGAAGTATTAAGGGTAAACATGTGCTTCCCTGTGTTTCCTCAAGCTAAACTTGGGGGTAGGGAAAGACAACAGGTCCATATGCCAGGATGGGGTGTTATGGAATGAATAATTTTTCTATAGCCTAATACAACTCCTACTCTATGCTAAGTCATATTTGGCACTATAGTTTTTAAGGTTTGGGGGCAGTATAGTGGTTACCATTTGGCCTTGCACCACCAGGTTCTGGGTTTGATTCCCGCTCCAGGTCTGTGTGCATGGTGTTTGTATGCTCTCCACGTGCTTGGTGGGTTTTCTCCCATAGTCAGATTAAGTTAATTGGCATTACCAAATTGCCCATAGTGTGTGAATAAAAGTGTGAACGTGTGTATTCGTGTGTGCCATGCGATACAACCTGTTCATGGTGTACCCCGCCTCATGCCCTACATTATCTGGCATAGGCTTCAGGCTATCATATCTTCTCTTCTCTTCCCGTGGGTCGATTGCGTTCAGCAGGTTTTACATGATGCGTGCACAAACATAGACAAATAAACAAAGATTCCCAAAACCATCTTAATTACTCATCTTACGTCCCCCAAAGTATTTTATATTAAGCAAATATCTTCAATGAACAGATACGCCAACTTTACAGTTTTATTATACGTCAAAACATAGAAGAAGAAGAAGAAAAATGATCTCTTGCGGCTCCCCTAAAGAACCATCACAGTCCACACTTTGGGAAACCCGACATTTACGCCAGACACGGAAACGGCAGAATCGTTTGCCTTATTCTGGAGCCCTTTCTTTGCTGTAGGGGGATCAATCGGAATTATGTTGGCCCTCTTGTGGCCAACAGTGGTACGACCAGACAGAAGAGAATTAGGCTGATACATATAGTAGTCCACTCAAACACCACACACACACACACACACACACACACACACACACACACACACACACACACACACACACACACACACACACACACACACACACACACACACACACACATTTCCAGCACTGCTGTTAACCTTTAACATTTGCCCACTACCACAATGATGCATAAATAACTTATACGCTGATTTTAGTTTGTAAAACATTTTATTTCAAACATAAAAAAACCCCCGAAACATACAGTACCAGTAAGTGTACATGTGTACACATCCCTTCTTCTTCTTCTTCTTCTTCTTCTTCTTCTTCTTCTTCTTCACAAAATGGATCAGTTATTATTGTAGGTTAAGTTCAGCTTTGCTGTTTTCCTGTAATATACCGTTAGAATAAAGAAATAAATCTATATATAGTGTAGCCTCACATAAATGTGCAACATTTCTAGGAATCTGTAATTGTAAACTTAGAACATATTGCAGCGAAAGGCTTACAAGCGAAGTGGAAAGAGGACAAACAGTAAGTGAGAGTGTCATACCAGAGGGCAGATAATTCTCTCAAACGTACGAGACGTGCACTGAAAGAACGAAATGAATTGAGCTCGTGTGTAATTTGTGTATAAATTGTGTATAATTCCTGAAATCTGTGATCGCTCAGAAGGTGCATTTTGTCTGTTAAATAATACATGCGGATATACTGAAATACTTCTTCTTTATTATTGTCTAATGCAGAGCCTTCTCACTGTATAAGGGACGTTGTGTATATGACAATAATCACACTCCGGCAGAGTCCAGTAAGATTTTGGCATGTAATTCTATGTAATTCTATGTAATTTCAGAAAGGATGAATCAGAACAATTGCATGTAATGCAGCGTCACACCTACCGGGTTTTACTCGATTCCCCACATAGGACCCACTGAATATTTGTTCAAACCTTACTTGAAAACTAAAATTTTTTTTGTGTTTTAAGCAAGAAATTATGGCTGAATGTGGTACTATAGGTGCTTGTTTGCTTGTTTGCTGATATATAAAAATTTTTTATTATGCAGATAATTTCTAATTAAAAAACATTCATTTGACTATTTAGTAAAGCCAAAATGAATTTTTATACTTCATGATTAAGAAACCCTTTGTATGATTCTTCAATAAAAAAAAAGTTAGTCTAATCTAATATATCAGTATTTGAGGAAATATTTAAAAAGTTACAGAAAAAAAAGTTGGATTAAAAAGTTGCACATAATCCAGAAACTGAGATTTTTGCTTATGAATATTGAAAAGAACATTTAGAGAAAGTTCTACTAATACTTACTAGGCCTGCCCTCTAGTCAGTGTGGCTTATAAGGTTTAAGACGAGACTTGGCATATGTAAAATAATTACATCCTCATGTTATATAAGTGAACTGAAACGTATAACAGAGTAACACCATGTAGCCTCGCTTGACGTGGAGAATAAAAATGACAGTATCTTAATCTAAATTAAATATTTAGTTAGGGGTTTTTGTGTGAACAAGCTTGTCATTTGTAAATGTGTTTTATTGGTGGCAGATTATAAAAGGGCGTTGGAGAAAGATTATTATTCCACATACTCCATGTGCACACAAAGGAAGCGTTCAAAGCAGGGGTGACTGGTGGTGATATTGGCTGAGAGAGTTAAACTTTAATTTCTGTCAATAGATGAAAAATAAAACTGTCATGTGATGCAATACGAACACACACACACACACACACACACACACACACACACACACACACACACACACACACACACACACACACACACACACACACACAGATACATTACTGATCTACAGCTTTGTACTTCGTCAGACGTGTAAAGCAGGGTTGGGTCATGTTTCCTTTTCATGTCAAACATTTTTTAAATAAATGATTATGCTTAAACATTAGTCTCGCAGTCTTGCCTTTAATTTGCCTTTGATTTTGATGTGCTTAGTGTAGTTACCCTCCAAACCTATTTTTAAAAAACCAAAGAGAATTGTAAGTACATTAAACCCTGGACATGAGATTGTTGTCACTTATTCAGATTTCATTAATATGAGTTTTGACCCAAACACATAAAGTTTTTGACACATTATGTATACATTTATTAAACTGACTGACTAGCCATAACAATAAAACCCATAACATTCAAACCACTTTTAGGTTTTGCTTGTGCCACCAAAACAGCTTTTCTGACCCCTTGCAGATCCTTCGAGTGCTGTAAGTTGCATCGGACCTCCATAGATCAAACTTGTTTGTCCAGCGCGCCCCGTGGGTGCTTGATCAGATCTGGGGAATCAGATCCAAGACTTGAACTCTTTGCCTCCTAAGCCGAATATACAGTGGGCTGTCTCTCAAATATTATTTCTGTGCTCTCTCTTTCACTCTCTCTCTCTCTTACTCATATGTCTGCTCTCTTGTTCTTAGGTCAGTATTTTGTGATTAAATATGTTATGTATGTGCTTATGCTAATAAATGATTGTTTCTAGAGTAACAGCTCTTTCACGGGGACAGCAGACATTTACAGCAAAAGCTCTACATTAAAAAAAAAAAGTTCTTAGCCATAGATACTTGAAGTTTTCTGTAAAGACATCATTAAAATTTATGAAAGGAATTGTCAGTGTTTTTTCGTCATTTTGCAGCCTGAAATGAAGCCAGCCGTCATTTTAACATTCAATTCATTTATCCATTTAACTTTTAACATTCAAGTGGAAGATATAACACCAACATGTCAGAAGCAGATTTTTCTGAAGAGTTTGAAAGTTTTGTTTCTATGCTATGAGAAGTGCTCCAGGTCCTGTTGCAAAGGAAACCTCCATAACAGGATATTACCACCTCCATGCTTTACTGTAGGAAAGATGTTATTTGGATGTTAAGATTTCTGCCATATCATTTGGTGGAACATTTGTGGAGGATTTGTGATATTGGTGTCACATGCACACAATGACTACTCTTTGTCATATGCCTGATTTGAATTTCAAACCCCTAATTTATTCTTATATAAAGAATCAGACTCAATAAGACAAATAAAACTAATTCCAGACAATCTGTACACAAAAATATATATGATGATACAGAATTAGTCAAATTAGCGCTGATTGCGAGGTGATTGGATTTCAGTGATGAAAATAAATGCAATGCAAAAAATCTATATCATGCCAAAGTGGAAAGATTTTCATTTAAGATGTATATAAAGCAACATGTAAAGGCTTTGCTTTTCAGTGTGGCATGTTTTCCTTGAACTTAATTGATGTAATTCTATACTGTACACCTTTGCATTAGTTTATAGGTAACAAATATGCAATGTTTTTGCTTTAAAAAAAAGTTTTAATTGGGTATCCAAATTATAATGATAAAAGTACAATTATAAATATAATTATGATAGGGCACAAGGTACACAGCTATATAAAATGGAGCAGATTCATTAATGATATGAATTGATTAAGAACAATGTAAGCTTTAATTCATTATACATTTAGATGCATATTTTGTTCTGTAAGCCACGTTGAATGTGATAAAATGACCATGGTTTATTACATCAACCTGTTTGCCACACATTTATGGAATAAGGCCAGGTGAGATCAATATGTAATATTAAACCCCACAACCACCTGCTCCATTCTCACACTCACATCACTTTTACAGCATATTCCTGGAGATATGCATCACCAAGGAAGTGGTTTACGTCTACTTTTCTTGTATATATAAACCTCTGTGGAGACAAGAAATGATCAGGTAAGGAAAGATGGAGTTTGGATTCCTGACCATTCTACTCAGCTCTGCTCTTCTTGGGCTTAGCTCTGGATTCACAAAATGTAAGTAACTTTCTTGCGAGCACTCAACTTTTAATTTGCATGAACTTTTAAATACTGTAGGTACATGCAAGAGTATTATGTGTTTATATTTACTATTAATGATTAGCTACTGAGATCTGAATGTTGTTTAATACATCTAATACTAGCTCTAATATCAAACATTATCAATGATATATAAAGCACTGTAATTATATAGGGAGTAAAACACTCCATGTCATGCTGTCATTGCTAAATAATCATCAATCAAATATGTTGGTGCGTTGAAGCAGATTTACTGTTACAACCATTATATAGATAATTTTCCTACAAGAGCATGTCCGTAAATGTAATTTTAATCCGTTGTTCTCGATCATCCAAATCCCCGTGAATGAATTGTTATTATATAAATGAATTTTATTTTGTTTTAAACCCAGCACATTATTATTACTAAAGTTACAGCGGCACTACTGTCAGAACTGCTGTTATAGAAAATTAATTAACAACTTCTGACCTATCATAATCCAGAATTCGACAGCGCTGTTTTGCATTTTATGAAATTAACTTTTATTTTATCTGTTTAAACAGATTATTCTACATGGTCACCCGAAAGCCCAGGTAGAGGTTAAATATATAATATGCTGTGTTGCATTTTATGAAATTAACTTTTATTTTATCTGTTTAAACAGATTATTCTACATGGTCACCCGAAAGCCCAGGTAGAGGTTAAATATATAATATGCTGTGTTGCATTTTATGAAATTAACTTTTATTTTATCTGTTTAAACAGATTATTCTACATGGTCACCCGAAAGCCCAGGTAGAGGTTAAATATATAATATGCTGTGTTGCATTTTATGAAATTAACTTTTATTTTATCTGTTTAAACAGATTATTCTACATGGTCACCCGAAAGCCCAGGTAGAGGTTAAATATATAATATGCTGTGTTGCATTTTATGAAATTAACTTTTATTTTATCTGTTTAAACAGATTATTCTACATGGTCACCCGAAAGCCCAGGTAGAGGTTAAATATATAATATGCTGTGTTGCATTTTATGAAATTAACTTTTATTTTATCTGTTTAAACAGATTATTCTACATGGTCACCCGAAAGCCCAGGTAGAGGTTAAATATATAATATGCTGTGTTGCATTTTATGAAATTAACTTTTATTTTATCTGTTTAAACAGATTATTCTACATGGTCACCCGAAAGCCCAGGTAGAGGTTAAATATATAATATGCTGTGTTGCATTTTATGAAATTAACTTTTATTTTATCTGTTTAAACAGATTATTCTACATGGTCACCCGAAAGCCCAGGTAGAGGTTAAATATATAATATGCTGTGTTGCATTTTATGAAATTAACTTTTATTTTATCTGTTTAAACAGATTATTCTACATGGTCACCCGAAAGCCCAGGTAGAGGTTAAATATATAATATGCTGTGTTGCATTTTATGAAATTAACTTTTATTTTATCTGTTTAAACAGATTATTCTACATGGTCACCCGAAAGCCCAGGTAGAGGTTAAATATATAATATGCTGTGTTGCATTTTATGAAATTTACTTTTATTTTATCTTTTTAAACAGATTATTCTACATGGTCACCCGAAAGCCCAGGTAAAGGTTAAATGTTGCTTATTATTTTTAAAATAATAAATAATGTCATATATAAATATCTGTAATTAAACCTACTGTATTGTTATTGTTAGGGATAGTGGGTTCATGTAGAGGACACTTCACTGCAAGGGAAGGAGAATTTGCAAGTCCTAATTTTCCAAACAGATACCCACACTATGCTCAATGCACATGGACCATCCAGAGCCAGCAACAGAAGTTCATCACTCTGAGATTCCCATATGTCGAGTAACTAATTTATTCTTCTTTCTGATCATGAACACTTGTTTTTTTTTTGTTGTTGTTGTTTGTTTTTGCCAGCAGTTCTTTACAATTCAGTTAACTTGAACTCTTTTGCATAAACATTGCCTGTTTTATGCTTCAACGAATCCTACAGTATGTCTAGACATGATACAGTAGCTCCGCCTTTATGGTGTGTAAATTCCGGCTGTGATAGTTTCTCATCTTCAGCTACATCATTTATATCCATACCTGTCTGAGCTATTTTATAAAAATTTAGCCCGTTTTATAACCTAGAATAGAAACAAACTAACTTCTTGTGTGCAGTGTGCAGTGTTCATTTTATTGAACCTAATTTTTCTTAGTCTTGTGAAATGTACTGTACTGTATATCTGACTGTATATCTCACTTGTGCTGGAGGATTTATCTCGTCTTTAAACACAACATAGAAGTCAGAGTAAATAATAGTAGCTAGTAATTGTAATGACAGAATTTAATAATGGTGGGCTTAGCTTAGCGTCAATGTTAGCAAACTTGATCAGCAGTGGTACATTAGCGAGCAAAGTCAAGCCAGCAGTTTACAGTGTCTAGCTAAATAATTGTAAAGAAATATGGGTTCAGGGAGAACTGGGGCTAGCTCAGTCTGTAGATATAACTGTGTGTGTGTGTGTGTGTGTGTGTGTGTGTGTGTGTGTGTGTGTGTGTGTGTGTGTGTGTGTGTG